>DF365946.1:9327-22546 GCA_000787875.1 Solanum virginianum
TGATATTATCCACAACGTCAAAACCTAAAGTAAGAATCCTATTCTTCTTAATTTCTCATCAGTACACTGGTAAACCTATTCATGGGGACGGCGATGTCCAGTTTCAAATGAACATATCTAAAATTGTGAATTGTGAGCATTTTCTATCCCTTTAATTACACCAAAAAGAATTTTTTTACTAAATGAATGATTTAATTACTCCATTTTTCGATTTTTCTTCTTCTCTAATATCTTCTCTTTTCTAATTTATCCACTTTTGCATACCCAATTTTTCAAAAAATTTGAATTCGCTAGTAAATAATATATTAGAGTCGAATCAAACATACCTAATTGCGGTTAATATGATGAACATTTGATTATTTTCCTTAAGAAATTATTTTTCCTTTTCAGTAATGTTCAAGATTTCCTTAAAGAAAATCTCCTCAAAATTATTTCATGATTTATTATCTGATATATTTGTTTCATGAACATTTTGTTATTGATTAAATTAAAAATTGAAGCATTAAAGATGAAAATTACTAAATATATCTCATTAATTTAACATATTCTAAAATAAACAATCAATAAATCAAAATGATAATACTTTCTTCGTCCAACTTTACTTGACCTTTATTGACTTGACAAAGGGATTAAGAAGAAGTAAATGATGGGGTAAGTAAAATTACCCTTTGAATATAATAAATAAGATGTCTTGAAAAATGTAACAGAGAAATGACTATAATTAATAATAAAAATAAATTAGAAACTAAATATAAAATTATCTCTTAATTTCATAAATAAATATTATTGAACATCAAAAAAAAAAATATGGACCAAATAAAATTAAACGGAGAGGATACATAAAAACAAACCCTTCGAATTTAAGGGGTTTGGGGTACAAGGCCAATTACTTTACTTTGGGACACACTAATTTATAATTTCGAAAAAATTGCTATAAATGAACGGAAATAAAATGTTGAACAACTTATATGTAATACCTGTTCATATTAATACTATAAATTCGGAAGTAGCCGCCGGTTTCCTCCTCCGGCGAAGTCCAACTGTAAGTAGAAAACCCTAACTCTTCCTCCTAATAGTACTGAATTTCTGTTTTGTGGTTTTTGTTTGCCTTCTCATGTAATAGATGCCTTTAAAGTTGGGAATGGTGTGTACAATCCTGGAAATTATCAAGTTTTCTAAGTTACTCCGTAAAAGATGCTTTTTTTTTTCCTTCGTTTTTTAAGAATTTGCAGTTAATTTCATTTCCTAACCAACCGAAACAAGTATTTGAATCACATCCCTTTATATCCAACTCAGTCTAAACAGACTGTCTGTTGAGGTGTGTATAATGTGCTATTTTGAGTTTTAGTTCAAAGTCCATTGAGCTCTTGAAGATTCTCAAGAATTGTAGGATTACTAATGCATGATTTAATAATACACGTCCAAAACCCTCTCAGTATTATGAATATTCCAAAATTGGTGGTGTCTTCGTTGTTGTACTGTGTTATAACAATCGGCTAAAAATTTTCAGTTTTTTTTTGAAGCAGATAGCAATCGAGGATACAGAACACACAGTGATAATCCCTGGGAGATAAAAATGGTATTGTTTTCTGTTCCCTCTTTCTTATTGATCTATGTTCCTATTGATTCACCCCTAATTTGTATATAATTGGTGTTTTTAGATTGTTCTGGAGTAGAAAGTTTATTTACCTTATTTGAGTTTTTACTCATGAATTTATTTGGTCTATGTTCTAACTCGGTTGTGCCTCCAATATTTTCCAGTTGTTTTTCTCATACTTCAAGGATCTGGTGGGCAGAGAAGTGACTGTGGAACTGAAGAATGATTTGGCCATTCGAGGGACACTATATTCAGTTGATCAGTATCTCAACATTAAGCTTGAAAACACGAGGGTAGTTGATGAGGAGAAGTACCCACACATGGTAATTCCTCTTCATTCTCTTTCTTTTATCGTTGTTCTTATTTTATGTTGTTTTTCCATTGCCTATATTTAGTTTGGAGATGCATTATATCTTGCTTCTCTTTCACCTTCTCTTCTTTTGCACATACGATCTGTAGAAAGCCTCTGTTTGGCTATCTCTTTCTCAATTGAAGAATTCTTGAATAAGTTCTTTACGCTATTGGTATGCAATAAAATGAGTGGATGTTTTCTCTTCCATAGTACTCGAGTTGTGAACCTGATAGTTTTGATGGAAACTACTATTGTTGATTGGATATGTGAATTGAGAAGGTCAATTTAAGTATTAACTTCTCTCTGTGTATATGATTCAGGTAACTAATGTTCTGTGATATGGGATCCTTAGTCTATATGGAAATGAGGTTTCTCTATCTCTACAAGCATGATTATCTGCGGCTTTCTCGTAGAAATGTTTTATCTCAGTGTTCGTTCATAGTTTTTGTTAGATATGCTATGATCTATTAATAAGAGTCCACCTGCTAACCATAGATAGATACTACATTTTCCAAGTTGCCAGCCTTTTCTCCATTCTTTCAATAACTTCATTCCAGAGTTGTACTTTTGTTGGGAAAGAACCAATGCCACAGCCCATAATCGTAGCCAATTCCTCCATTCCAGGGACCTCATTTACTGGGTAGATCTTACTCTTCCCACATTAATATGTAACCCAGAAACTGCTTTGGAAATTAGCAATGTCAGGTTCGATACTGATAGCAAGACTTGGATGGTGGAAATCTGAAAGATGAATACTTGGATAAAGCTGTGGAAGTCGTAGAAGGTCCATTACAAGATCTCAAATAAGAAACTTCAAAACAAGCTAATTGGTCTTAATTGCAAGGACAAAGTGCCTAGTTTTGGAAGAAGAGCGCAAGCCAAGGAGAATCTTTTGTCTTAGTTTTATAACTATTTTAGTGGCCAAATTGAGGTCCAAGATGAGGTAGGATGGGGGTCAAGAATCAGTCTTTGAAGGAGGTCCAAATTATTTCACTTTTGGATCAATTTAGCCACCTAAATTGTACCAAACTTGCATCTCATGAAGCTAGGACACATTTTAATACTAAAACTGGCCCATAGTATTTGATAGAGAATTAATCAAGAATACAGGTGATGGAACACAATCCCTCTTAGAGTCTATGTTGCTCGGACTCTTCAAAAATGTCTATGGGTGTGTTGGATCCTCTAAAAATAGTGTATTTTTGAAGGATCCGACATTGGAGAGTCTGAGCAACTTCGCTTAGAGCAACAAGAAGAACAATAAGTCGAAATTTGTCACAGTCATGATAAGCTTGTGAGAGCAAAAACTTCTTTCTAAGACTGGGAGCTAATCAGAAAACAAAAATTGGTTTCTAAACCATAGTGATGGAGCTGATAAAATCTGAAAGGGGAATTATATCATTTACCGGGGATAGATTGCTTCTAAATAGGTAAAAAAAGGCAAAAAGACTTCAAACGACTGCTAGGATTTGAGATGCCATCAAAACATTTGAGATTCTTTTCCTTCCAAATGCACCAAAAAATGCATGTGGGAATCATCTGCCAGGTCTTCTTGATGAAACTGTCAACTTCTTTGACAGTCCAGCTTTCCACACTGCTTCTTTGACATCCTGGGGGGTGGGGTGTGTGTGTGTCCAACTTATAGCTAGTAGTTAGATGAACATATTCCGAAGATCTTTCCCACTGGACAAAGCAGAAACAAATGATCACTGAATCCAAGCTTTTGTGGAACATGAAGCATCTGTGCACTACCTGAAACTTCCTCCTATTTAGGTTGTCCAAGGTAAGGATAGCATTTCTAAGGGATGTCCAGATTAATCACTTGTTTTTTTGGTGGTAGCATAGCCTTCCAAATCAGTTCCAAGGCCAGTGGTCTGTCATATCATTTGATAAGCATAATTTATTGTCTCCTTCACTGTATATATTCCTTTTTCAGATCTGCCCCATTTTAAGCTATCCAGCAGATGAGGGGAAATTGAAGTCCCTTCTAGGACTCTGTGTAAGTCTATGAGTTTGTCAAGCTCCTAGTCCTGCTTGTTCCTGGGTGCCCATGTTCCATCTTCTCTGTTTTGAACCACTAAATAATCTGGATTAGAGCTTACCCTGAAGATGGTAGGATGGGAGATGCTGAGAGGTTGATTGTTAAGCGACTTGTGCTTCCAAAATTAAACTGAGTTGCCGTTTCCCATTCTAAAGGACACCTCTTGGAAGAATTCATCTCTCTAGTTGTTGATACATTTCCAAGTCCCAACTCCATTATGGCATTGTTCTGGTTTGTGCTCCATTCATCTTGCCTCCCATACTTGGTAATCACTACCTCTTTCCAAATTTTTGTTGGTCCTTGAGCAAACCTCCACCACCATATTTTCATTAATAGACTCTTGTTATGCTTCTTTAAATCTCTGATTCCTAATCCACCCTGTTGCTTTAGCATAATTGCATGTTCCCACTTCACAAGATGGAACTTATGGTGTTCATAGTTTCTCTTCCACCAAAAGGATCTTCTAATTTTGTCAATTTGATTCTGTACCTTGGAAGGCATAGCGAACAGGGACAGTATGTGTGTGGGAATGCTATCAAGCACACTCTTAAGAAGAGTTAATACTCTAAACATAGCTAGATACTGCATTTTCCAAGTTGCAGCCTTTTCTCTTTCAATAACTTCACTCCAGATTTTTACGTCTTTGAACTTTGCACCTAGAGGGAGACCTAGGTATTTTGTTGTAAAGAGCCAATATCACAGCCCATAATGGTGGCCAATTCCTCCACAGTCCATAATGGTAGCCAATTCCTCCACTTCAGGGACCTCATTTACTAGGTAGATCTTACTCTTCATCATGTTAATATGTAACCCAGAAACTGCTATGAAAGTAGCAATGTCAGGTTGAGATACTACACCCGAGATTTCTGCGCTCCACAAAAGATTAGAGTGTCATCTGCATAAAGCAGATGAGACACAGTGGTATAGTCACCAACATTGCTGTCCACCCTGAACCCTTCAATCCCCTTCATCTGCTTGGACTTGTCTAGCATCTTGCTAAGACCCTCCATGGGCAAGGATAAATAAAAATGGAGAGAGAGGGTCCCCTTGTCTAATTCCTTTTTGAGGGGAGGAGAAACCACTGGGATCTATTCAATAGAACTGAGTATTTTACAGTAATAATGCTGAATTTAATCCACCTATCTCCAAATCCCATACACGTCAGCATTGTGAATAGATAAGACCAATTGAGCTTGTCGAAAGCTTTCTCCATATCCAGTTTGCTTAACCAGAAATCCCATGAAGTAATCTAGGTTTTAAGAAGGAATTGAACTTACCAATTTTTTGTTGATTCTTGGAGGCTGAAGAATAAATCCAAGAGTAAGAAATGCAGAAGTTGCAGGAAATATCCTCTCAATATTATAATAATAATTTGATTGTATCTAAAAACAAAAAAAATCCCCCTTTTGTATAAATCTAGGAAATTTATAGTCCTAAAACATGAAGAAATAACATCCTAATCTACTTTAACTAAACAAATCCAACTATCGTACAAACAGGGAAAAAAAGAATAAACCATAAGAATCTAGGAATAAAAGATGAGGAAACTTTACATAAATAACTAGGATAAAATATGAAATGCTTGACTAATCTCTAAAAATAGGGAAACCATGTGCTAGGTTGCCTCAGTTAATTAGTACCTGATGTTAAAGAAAATATTGAAGATAACTTACTTGCAACTTACACAACAACTCTCATATCAATTTGTACACCAATTAGACCTTTCTTGGGGGATGCTCATTTTAAGGGCTAAAATATGCCCCAACTGGGAGCATCATGAGGTGCAAGTTTGACACAATTTAGGTGCCTAAATTGGTCCGAAAGTGCACTGGTTTGGACCTCCTTCAGAGGCAGGTTGTTCATCTTTGACCTCAATTTGCCCCACCTTGACTTGAAATCTTCTTCCAAAACTAGAAGCTTCCTTCTTTGCAATTGAAGCACAATTAGCTTCATTCAGAAGTTTCTTATATGAGATCTTGTCATAGGCCTTCTAAGAGCTTCCAAAGCTTCATCAAAGTTCTTTAATCTAGTTATACTTCCATGGATGCTATCAGCATCACTGAGGATACACTACCGCATGTTTTTATCGGACTCTTGTGTAGTTGGTGCATTGTGGTCTCATCACTTTGAGCCAAAACTTATGTAATTGTGTTAATTTCCAGCACATCATAGTTCCAATCTTACTGGCTAGGACTTCTTTTTGTATCTGGTTTTCTAGAAGCAAAAATTATAATTGAAGAAGCTACATTCTGTCAGCCCTTAAATTTTTACTAGATGCACAAATTGGAACGAGAAGCAACATTAGTTGTATTTTTACTAGATGCACAAATTGGAATGAGAAGCAACAATAGTTGTAAGCTATGTTGCTCGGATTCTTCAAAAATATCTACCGGTGCATGTTGGATTCTCCAAAAGTAGTAATTTTTTGGAGAATCTGGCACAGTTGCGGCATCAAAAGTGAAGAGTCCGCACAACTTGTAGGTTGTAAGACCATAAATTATGAATGTCTAGGCAATGTGGGAGAATGCAACTGAGCTTTGGCTGTTGAAGCCTGAGTCTCCCTAGCCAAGCAACACTGACGGTAAACTTCATAAGTCCCCCTTTCACCTTGCTGCTCTCTTCTGGCTAAGTTGGAATCTCTCTCGTTTTTTCCCCGTGCATCAATTTTCCTTTTCATTCACTCACCAGCTCACACACTTCTGATTTAAAGAAAACAGAAGTTCTCCTGTCCATGTGGGATGGGGCACACACCCACTTCCTTATGGAGTAGTGAAAAGAGATCTAGATAGAGCTTCCACACGATTAATTTTATAGATTGGAATTTACAAACATTAAAAGAAAGATGATGGATCATAAGAAAATGATGGTTTCTTTCTGCTCCGTGTGAGAAACATGCAGATGTAGCATGTTCTCTTTTTCCCTTGTCTTTTCCTCCCCTACTGCCATCCCTTCTCTTTCCCCCTCTGTTATCTATGAATATTAGTACTTCTCTAATCTGAATGCTAACAGATATGTTCTATGTTTCTTTGATGGTAATAGAGGTCGGTGAGGAACTGCTTCATCAGAGGATCGGTAGTGAGATACGTGCAGTTACCCCCAGATGGAGTTGACGTTGAATTGCTTCATGATGCTACGAGGAGAGAAGCTCGGGGTGGCTGAAACCTAGGGTTGGAAGCCCGTTCATATTTCAGAGGATAAGTCAGCAGTGCACTGATTTTCTTACTGCATGCATTTTGTGCATGGTGGTTGTCTCCATCATCTTAAAACTTGGTATGCAGATCATCTGCAGCGGATGTTATGAATGCTGCAATCCGCGATGTGAAAACTGTTGATATGAATGTTGTCCCCAACACATTTGTGTTTTGAGAAAATTAAGAATGTTAAAAACTGAATTCAGTGTCCAAGATCCTTCCAAATCACTTGTTGAGGTTTGCTATTGTCCACTGCTCTTTTTGTCCCTTGGAGTTCTTTCCTTTTCAATCCGTTCTAAAAAGAATGCAACCTTTCTATAAGAAATAATTTTAACTTAATTTTTTTTTTTACTCTTAATGAATTTTTTTTACAAGTATTTCAAAATTATTTTAAATCACAAGTTTCAAATTTTTTCTCTTTTCTTTAAATATCGTATTAAATCAAATGATGTCATATGAAGTACATTTTTTTCATTGTATTCACTCTAATAGTGCATGATTGACAACAACAACAATAACATATTCAGTGGAATTCTATAAGTGGGGTCGTGAGGAGCGTAGAATGTACGTAGACTTTACCAAAAATTCATAAGCAGAATAAACTAAATATGACAAAAAGGAAAGGAAAGGAAAGGGAATAGAAAGAGCGACTAATAACGAAAGACACATGATGATATATAAATATGATAAAATTAACACATATACGACAGATAATGACAATACATGATATAAAACACAACTACTTCTGCTACCCTACTATACCCCAAGGCTAGATATTCACCTAACCATACCAACCAATTAGTCTACTACTCTAATTCGCGACCTCTACTCTTTTCTATATAAGGTCATGTCCTCGGTGAGATCAAGTTTCGCCATATCTTGTCTAATTACCTCCTCCCAGTACTTTTTCGGTCTATCTCTACCCCTCCGTGTAACTCTCAAAACCAACCTCTTGCACCTCCTAACAGGAGCATCGGTACTCCTTCTTTGCACATGTCCAAACCATCGCAGCCTCACTTCCCTCATCTTATCAGCCACAGGGGCCACCTCTAGCTTCTCCCGAATAGTCTCATTCCTAATTCTGTCACTCTTGGTGTGACCACACTTCCATTTCAACATCCTCATCTTTGCGACATGTATCTTCTGAGCATGTTCATTTTGTATTGGCTAACACTCCACCCCATATAGAAATGATGGTCTAACCACCATTATGTAAAACTTACCTTTGAGTTTAGGTGGAATCTTCTTGTCACACAGTACACCAGAAACAAGCCTCTATTTAGTCCATATTGCCCCAATACGATGTGTGACATCATCATCGATATCGCCACTACTCTAGATGATGACTCCAGATACTTAAAGTTTTTCTTTTTGGGAATATGTTGAGTGGCAAGCCTCACATCAATGTCTGCTTCATCCCTTGCGACACTGAGTTTGTACTTCAAGTATTTTATTTTAGTCCTGCCCAGTTTGAATTCTTTGGACTCCAATGCGTGTCTCCAAGCCTCCAACATATCATTAACTTTAGTCCAAGTCTCATCAATCAGTACTATATCATCTGCAAATAGCATGCACTATGGAACCTTCTCTTGGATAGATCGTGTCAGCTCATCCATCACCAAGGCAAACAGGAAAGGGCTCAACACAGATCCTTGATGGAGTCCCATCTTAACAGGAAAATACTTTGAGTCTCCTCTCGCCGTTCTTACCTGAGTTTTGGATTCGTCGAACATGTTCTTAATCACCCTGATATATGTCATTGAGACACCTTTCACCTCTAGACACCTCCATAAAGACATCTCTTCGAACTTTGTTATGTGCCTTCTGAGATCAATGAACACCATATGAAGGTCTTTTTTTCTTTCCCTATATTTCTCCACCAACCTCCAAACAAGATGAATTGCTTTAGTAGTCGATCGCCTCAATATGAATTCAAAATGATTCTCCGAAATAGACCTTGATAGTGCGACTCAACAACTTGATAACCCTGTAATTGTTACAATTTTGAATAGAAAAATTTACATAAATGACTACAGTTATAGGGTTATTAAAGTTCAATAGCTATAAATATGTTATTTACCCAAACTAACTATATTTTGTCTAAATGTCATTGTATATTTGTATAAATCTATTTTTTTTTAAATTAATGCACCAATTAAAATTGTCCCTTATATCCCTAAAACTCTCCACGTACCATTATTAAATCAACAACTAATATGCACCTATTAAATGCATATCTACTTGGATTCTAATATGATTGTGGTGGATTAAAACTGCAAAATTTTAAATTAGTCCACTAATCTTACTGAGTTTCCATCGTGAAACAATCATGTCAATATTTTTTCATACTGCACTTAGGTTGCTGGTGTTCCTATCAATTTAACAAAAAGTGAGATTCAAATTACTTAATTTTTCAATTTTCTCCATTATTGTTAATCAAAATCGTTCAATTTTCTTCATTTTATTTCATCTTATTTGATACAGATAATTTAAAAATCGATGAAAGTTATAGTGATTGGTTATTTTTTTGAATCAATTGATTGTTCAGCTTGATCATGTTTATTTTTGAGTTGAATACTTTCAATTTTGACTAATTTATTTAGAGTCAGACAATTACTAAGTTGAATACTTTCAATTTAGATTAATGTATTTAGAGTTAGACAATTATTGAGTTGAATATTTTTTATTACTGAGTCGAATACTTTCAATACATAGATTATTGTATATGTATTATATATGTATATATGTATATATTGATTAAAGATTCTCCTAGTAATTAATTGCATACATTCAGTAAGAGATGAAGGAAATAATATATTGTATGTCTCAAAAGATAGTCTTTCATTAAACTTTTATCATAAAAGCATGTATCTTAAATAATTACCTTCACAATATTATTGCTTGTAATTATAATGGCAAATATAAGTTCGAAGCTTCAATAAAAAAATTAGATGAAGCAAATACTCTTATACAAATACAATTTTAAAAAGGTGATCAAACATTGATGTATATTTGCATTTATCTAATAAAAAGGAAACATAATTTTAAAGCAAAAAGTACAATTGATAGTAATCTACAAATAAATTAATTTTTTTTAAAATTATTTTAGGGGTTATAAGAGAGAGAAATATAAAAGGAATTAAGAGTAGAGAGAGAGAAAAAAAAGAAAAGGTCCATTTATTATTTTATTAATTAAGATATCTATGTATAACTGATAATTTGTTATTTAATATAAAGTATATCTATGTAAGATAAATATTTTAAACTATAGCTAAAGACTTTAAATACATATCAATGTTTGCTATATCATGTAGTTTTTCCTTTTGAATATTCCCTTTGTTCTTGTACAATAGAACCATTGTACTCCTCCTCCATTCATCAGACATCTTGACAATTCTCATAATAGTGTTGAATAGTCTAGTCAACCACTCTATGCCATTCTTGACCATGTTCTTTCAAAAATCTACCGAAATCTCATCGAGTTCGGTCGCCCTCCCTACTAATAGCATAATTGACATAATACTAAAAAAATATAATGTGAAAGGAATTAATATTACAAAATTGTCATCTCGTATTTAATTCTTACCCTACGTAAGAATCAATCATGTTATCGTGAAATTTGTTTAACTTACTTTTACTAGCAACTCAATTTTCTTATCTTTACAAAAATTGTTTTTTGAAAGAAAATATTTTAATTTTTTAAAACTAATCAAACCTTAATTTAAGATCTTCTTAACTTTTTGTGTACTAATACATGAACTTTTGAGAATATGACTCATCAGATATTTTTTGTCTTGTTTTTTGGCACCATCTATACTAACCCGATGAACGATACATGATAGTCTCTACAAGATTCATGACATTTTTTAGCAATCAAGGATCGTGAAATAAAAATTTAGAATTTTCAATTTTTGTTGTATATTAATTTATAAAATCTTGAGAATATGACTAATTGAATTTTTTTTACCTACAATTTTGTGGATCATCCCTAGTGACCTAGTAAATGATATCAATAGACTCTACAAGACCTTCATCACTTCTTTAAGCACATACGACTTAAGAAATTAAGAACTCAATTTTTTTTTAATTTTTCATGTGTATTAGTCCATCACTTATAACTTAGTGAACAATACACTAGAATATGATCTAGTGTGGGACCATCAATTATGACCTAGTGAATAATACATATAGGATTCATGTGTATTGTTCTCATAGCCATAGGAAATAGATTTATTGGCTTTTATAGGAAATAAGTTTATTGAGATTAATTAGCTTAATTTATAGTTTAAAATTTATCTCTTCTTTTTTATGATGAAATTTGTTAAATAGCCAAATACCACCTTAAGCTATAACCGAATTTTTAGCTACACACTTATATTTTGCGGGAGTTCTATTACCCCTCAAACTATTAAAACTTGAAATTATTACATCCTTAAAAAGTGACAACTACATTCATGTTGGTCAGTGAAGTCTACGCGTTTGACACGTATAATTTTTTATTCTTTTCTCTTTTTAATCTATTATTTTATTATGTTTTCCTTTCTTTATCTTTTTTTTAATTTTTTTTTTCTCTTCTTCATCTTTCTCTTAGACCAGGAACTCACTATCACGATCTTTTTCTTTTCTTTTCCATTTTTTCCCTCATCTATAAATCAATCTAAAAATGTACAACTGTATACCAACCCTTTTGCTTTTTCTTTTCTTTCTCTTCCTCTTCTTTCTTTGGATCCCTGAACACACCCATATACCAATGTCTTTTTCTTTTTGTTTTTTAAATTTTTAATCAAAGTTAAAATTATTATTGAATTCATGGTTATATAATAAGAATAGGTACATAAACGATAAAAATATTTTTAATTTAATTGACCTGAAAAATAATTTTTTATCAGTCAAGATCTTTTTCGATGAAGATATTTTAATTTTTTTTACCCCATTATTATTAAGATATTGGAATAAGTTTTATTAACTGAAAAGTATTGGAAGTCAAGATTAACTCACTTCTGAAAACCCACATATGAAGCTTCCCCTTTCACGGGAGCTCAATTGTCAAAATTGGTGGATAAGTTAGTTGGAATAGTTACCAATCTCCAACTATAAATACCCATGGTTGACATTTGTAAAATTATCCTCACATTCTAATATCTCTTTTGACAATTCTAGTTTGTAAATTCAATCTTATAGAACTTCTATTTCTGGTGAAAATCCTGAGTGAGAGTATTGTAATATTTCTCTAAATTAGTGATATTCTGCTGCCTCCTGTGGATGTAGGCAAATTGTTGAACCACGTTAAATATTGTGTCTTTGTTTTGATTTCATATTCAACTTGAATTTCAAACGTTTACGCACAACAAATTGGTATTAGAGCCACGGTTCTTGAATCCGGGTCGAAAATTCAAGTTGTCTAAAATTATTTTTGTTTACACAGCGACGTAGCCCTCGTCGCCAGGAGTTCAACGGAACAAACAGTGTCAAATTTCAACTTCAAACGAGCTCATACGACTGAGTCAAAGTTTGGAAAATTTTCTGCAAAATTTTTGCGAATAAGACGATAAACAGTACCTGAGTTCAAACAGTTTCTGAGTTTGAATAGTACCCACATCGGTGAATAGTGTCAATCTACAACAGTTCTATTTTGGACAAACAGAGAGTGGTTTTTGATATTTTGGACCATTCCGGATATATCTGTGGGCTCCATTTTTCGAGATCAAAACTCAAAATTGAGAAAAAGGTATTTTCTCATTTTTTGAAAATTCCAAATAAATTTTATTTATTTGTAACAGTCCCAAATGGCGGAAGAAACATCTACAAGTGGTTCCATTCAAAGAACCATGTTGTCTAATGCAAAGGTCGAGGTGGTTCGGCAGCACATCTCTGGAAGAAACTGGAGGACAAGTACATGACAAAACGTATAGAGAACCGACTCTATCTGAAGAAGAAGCTCTTTCGTTTTCAATACAAGAAAGGTACGCCAATGATTGAGCATTTGGATAATTTCAACAAAATTCTGGCTGATTTGCAGAATCTTGATGTTGAAATTA
>DF365945.1:0-18594 GCA_000787875.1 Solanum virginianum
TATTTCTGAAGTTAGGTCTATGAACATACAGACGAGCTGTAGAAGACTTTATGAGTTGTAGACCTAGTCTCATACACTTAGGATCAGAAGATGAGGAATTTATGAAATTCCATCAGCAAAAACCCCCTATAGGCCATGAAACCTTTTATGAGCTGTAGAGAGATGCCATAGAAGACAAGTCCAAAGTTAAAGCAATAGATCACGAAAGCTCGACTACAAGTGGTAGATTGTTATACGACCCATAGAACACCTCGTAGAGCTGCCGACCCAGTTGTCCTATTATTTTTCGGCTTTGTATTTTAAATACTATAAGTAGGTTTTTAGTTTATTTTTCATAAAAAAATGAAGAGAGAACAATAGAGTAACATTAAAAAGTTTGAGAGACACTTGTAAACTTTAATTTCATCCTAATTTCATTCTTGAGATTCTCATTGATGAGTTAGATTTTCTTGTGCTTAATTCTATTGTGTAAATGCTCATTTATGTCATTCAAATTCATAATTCTTGCATTTACACTGATCATGAGTATCTAAATCCACAACTAGGATTGTGGGAACCATGAAGAACTAACAAGGTAAAATTGGATAATTCATAATTCATGAATAGTGTGCATGCATGTTTAATTAATTCTCTTCATTTTGAATGCTTTCTAATTGTTGCCAACATTAGAACTTGCCTAGTGTTACTGGCTGGATCAAGGTAGAAATGAATAGGAAAAGAGATTACTTAACCGTATTTGATTGATGTTTCTCATCTAATCAATCGACCTGGGCCAAATGGAGGTTGTACTGGGACAATAGGTCAGGTTGTAATTTTGACACTCCAGGGATGGACCAAATCACATCGTCAAATTAGCCTTTCGCTTAGGCCAAAGGGTTTGGTGAACTTAACTTACCTTTTTGCATGCTACACACCAGAAAAAAATTTGAATATCTGGCAACATTGAGTTTGGGAATCATGGGGGACACAATACCCTAGTTTCTCTTCATATTGGTTAAACAATTGTCTTAGCTTAGCATTACTTTTAATAGCTATTATAAAACCCACCTTTGGGAAATAAGTTGGTTAATAAACACAAATTGCAATTGAGTTCCTTTAAGTCTACCATATTACCTTGGGTTCGACCCTAACCTTGGTTAGGTTCTATATCTTGACAATGACTGCTTTAGCCTAAAAAATGAGGTGTAGCTTAGGCGACATCAAGATTTTGGCATCATTGTCAGGGAATACGGCTAGACTTGTCTAATTAAAGTAACCTGGGAATTAATCCTTATTTCCCTTATTTTACATTTTTTGTTGTTTTTGTTTTCTGTTAGGTTATACATGTAGTGTATGCCTAACACATGAAGTCGAGGCATACCATTGACTCTGTTAGACCCAGAGATATAGAGAAAACCAAGAAGAATGGCCCGAGATAATGCAAACAATCTGGCAAATGCATCTCTAAACCAAAATGAAAATAAGAATGCAAATAATTACAGCCCATCTCTTCTTGATGACATTGCTCCATAGCCATATGACTTCAATGATGAAGCTTATCAGTTTTATCAATATCGATTAAATCTTATGGTTATGGAGGTTACTGGCGCTATTATGTTGCCACTACTATCGGCTGACACAAAGGATGTGGTCTCGAGTGGGTTGCTTCAAATATTGTAGAACCATGGGTTTTTTGCAAGCCTACCATATGAGGATCACATAGATATCTACACAATGTTGCATTTGTTTCCATATGTATGGCGGGAACATAAAATCGGTCTATGAATGTTGTGGAACTTCATGTCTTCCCATTATCTTTAACATGCAATGCAACACTATGGCTATCTGAGCTCCCATAGTGTTCGATCACCAGTTGGGTTGAGTTACAGATGGTCTTTCTGGAGAGGAGTTCCCCAGATTGAAGAAGCTCAAGTTGAAAGACCAAATCAACAACTTTGGGCAACTTCCTAGTGACTCGATCAATACCACGTGGGAGCAGCTCACAAAGTGTTTGAGGAGGGTCCCGAACCATAAAATTGTTGATAATTCCTTGGTAGAGATCTTCTACCGTGCCCTGGATGAGAATAGTCAAGCCTATGCTGATACCATTATGGGGGCATGTTCTTAGATAAACCATTTGTAAAGATTGATGAAAGGATGGAAAGGGCGGTCAAGATCAATCGTGCTTGGGGGCACAGAGACAAACCATCTACCAAAAGTTTGTGTGCTATCAATATTGGTTTGGAAAACCTAAAATAAATTAATAGATTATGCAAGAGCGTTCCTAAATCCATATAGGTATGGAGATGATGATAAAGTATAGGTATGGAGGTGATGATGAAACAAAATCAAGAATAGGTTAATGCACTTGTGCATTAGCCTCCGCGAGCACCCATGTATGATAATCTCTACTATAAGGAGGACACTTTCTTCATTACTGATTAGACTACAAGGTGCGGGTTTCTGGACCAATGCCCAATGGTCCAATCTGTACTATTAGCATCAAGGTCAAGGAAACCAAGGTAAGCACTATAATCGAGATGGATCTTTCAGAGACAATCATGGAGGTTACTATGAATAGAATGAGGGCATAGATAGAGATGCAGATTGGGGTTGCATAGAAATTACAGAAATGGTCCTTATGTGCCATCACACAACTGCAAAATTGATGCTAGTTGTTCTAGAGTTGATAAGATATTTGACCGCTTATTGAAGAAAGCTGAGACATAGGATAAGACTCTGAGGGGGATGAAATTTGACATCTCCAGGATAAATTAGAAAATTGAGTCTCATTCTGTTGCCATCAAATAGCTTGAGCAATAGTTTGGTCAAGTGTCAACTATGCTAAATCAGCCTCAGAGGGGTACACTACCTAGCAACGTAGTTTAGAATCCAAAGAATGAAGGGCAGTATATGGTGGTTACTACTTATGGTGGCAAGAGTACCATCGATCCTCCCATACCAGTAAATGAGGATGATGTTCGAGAGGAGATGGTTGAGGTCAAGGATGTGAATATCAAAGATGATCATGGCAAGCATGGGGTAAGAGATGCTGCAGAGGTGCCATAGAACCTGAAGCTTATTCCTAGGCCCCCTCCTCCTATCCCTTGGAGAATTAAGAAAAAGAAGGAGGAGGGCAAGTTCAAGTACTTTCAATCTATACTGAAATAACTCTCCATTAGCATCCCTCTCATAGAGGCATTTGAGAAGATGCTAGGGTATGCAAAGTTCATGAAGGACCTGGTCATGAAGAACCACACTGTGAGTCAAAAGCTCTTCCAAGAGCTTTAACATTGCAGTGCAATTGCTATGAGGTCATTGGTTTAAAAGTGAGAAGATCCTAGAGCTTTTATCATACCCTAAGCCATTGGAGATGTGGAATATTCAATGGCACTATGTGATCTCGATGCCAGCATAAATTTGATGCCCTTTACAGTCTTCAAGAAGCTAGGACTGGGAACCTTTACTTTGATGAGCATGCGATTGTTGATTGTTGATCACATGGTGAAGAAGCCTCTAGGGATACTTCATGATATAATTGTCAAAGTGGACAAATTTATATTTTCCATAGAGTTTATGATCCTGGATTTCGAGGTTGACTTCGAAGTCCCTATCATCTTAGGGAGGCACTTCTTAGCCACTGGATTTACCTTATTTGACATGAAGAGGGGAAACTCAAGTTCAGGCTAGGAAAAGATGAGGTTGTGTTCAACATCTTCCAACATATAATGAAAGAGGATGATTTGAAGGTGGTCTCTATTATTGAGAATGTTGATGATACTGAGCTAGAAGTACCACTTGAGGTGAGACTTGGTATCGACAATTTGGAAGTTATAATGGTGAACTTCGATAGTGATGGTATCCTAGATGTTAGAACCCATATGTCCTTTATTGGATCAATTAGGAAAAGTTTGGGACCAAAAGTGGAATTTTTGAAAGTTGGAGATCTTGAATTAATTATGTGGTGCCCACACTAAATTGTGTTAGACTTTAATTGGTACAAGTGTGGTGTGGGCCATGTAAACTTGGCCAAAGACTTGTATGTATATATATATATATATAAGCTCACTCCCTTTATTTCATTTCATTTATATACTTAGAAAAAAAGAAGCAAGTTGAAGAACAACCTACAAGAGGTCTCGGCCAAGGAGAGGGGAAATTGAAATTCATTTCTACTCTTCCCAAAAATTATTTGTTGGTACAAACCCCCTATTTTGAGGTCACTATGTAGCGAGGAAGTGTTGTTGAAGCAACTAATCATCTCTTTTCTCACTTTTGGAAACCCTAGCCATTTGTGGAGTTGAAGAGAAAAGGTAAAATTTAATGTTGTTTTATGTGTTGTAAAGGTTGTAAGTATGTTAGTATGTTAAAATGGAGGAAATTCATAAAATATGTAATGTTGGAAGTGAGTTATGTGTGATATTGTTTGGAGCCGTGTGGATATGTATGGATTATGTAGTGTTGTGTTGTGTTGGAACTATGAATTGATGCCTAGTTAGTATATTATGATCATTGTACTTGTTGATAATTCCTTGGTAGTAGTGTTGTGTTGTGTTGGAACTATGAATTGATGCCTAGTTAGTATATTATGATCATTGTACTGTGAAGGAATGATTGGAAATCATCCATATGTATATGTAGCATGTTAGCCGGATTTATGGAAATTGTTAAATGTTGATAAAGAGAGCTATTGTTGTTATGTTGCCTTTCGAATTGATTATTGATGTTGCTAGGTTGTCGTTATTGTTGTTGTTGATTAATTGGGCCGAGTTGAATTCTCGTGGTGGCCTATGTTTAAGGGGAATGCTGCCAAAATTTTGGTAGAATTGGGGGCAAAATTGAAATTTAATGCTAAAAAGTCTTTAGCTAATTGTGTAGCATTTTGTGGCTTGTTGTAGACCTTGGGCGGTTCGAAGCATAAGTAGGATTTGGATTGCATTTGGAATTTATTGGAGAGCATTTGAGGTATGTAAAGCAACCTTCCTTTTTGGCATGTCTTGCTTTACTTATCTTTTGGATTTATGACAAGGATTTTATGCTTATGACTACTCACTACTCCGCTCGTACCTATTAAGATATCGTTCGCCAATTCTCAGGCTAATTAATTATCGTGCACATTATGATATACTTCGGTGTTATGTTGTGTTTGGGTGAGTATAGGGATAGCAATACGTAACACCTGGCTCACTTGTATATTATGTAGTGTTTGGTGATATGCTGTGTTTGGGTGAGTATGGAGACGGCGATACGTAACGCCCTCCTCGCTTATGCTATTTCTGTGATGTGATATGTGATAGAGATTCGGAGATTTGTAACTTTCTGGTGTTATGCTATGTTATGGCGCCATCGACGGGCGGGCGACCATCGGGGGTTGCGTTTCATGCCCACAGGTACCGACGTACAGTTTTGTGACCCACCAACTTAGGACACTTTTCTACTGTTTGGAGTGCTCCCCCTGTTTCGGAGCCCACTTTTGGTATACCCTTGTTCGTTGTTTTGTATATATTTATTCGAGGGTATGACGGGGCCCTATCCCATCCTATGATTCTGTCAGTCTGTCTAGAGGTTTATGGATATATATATGTGTGGGTCGTGCCCAGTCTGTTCAATGAGATTTGCATGATCTGTATGTTTCCATGGCAGCCTTGTAGGCCCGTATATGTATATATGTTGTTCTATTGACTCTATTTGGTATCTGTTGGTATTTTCTGAATGTAGGATTATTTTGGATAGTCCATAAAATAAAGGAAACTCTGTCGAAATTTTTCTAAAATATAAGTCATCTATTTGTAACTCAGCTTTGTGATTGTGTCTGGGTACCCAATTCGGGCACTAGTCTCGTGACACTAGACTATGAGGATACAATGAATGTGTTGGGGGTATCCTACTCCCCTATTGCCAAACTAAGTTGGAGCTGGACTTACAGAATCGAGAGTCACACCCTACCAAGCCATCCATAGAAGAACCATCAGTGCTAGAATTGAAGGCTCTTCCAACATATATGAGATATGGATTTTTGGGCACCAACAACACCTTACCAATCATAGTTGATGCGGACCTGAATGATGAATTGGAGAATTCACTTGTCATGGTACTTAAAAAGTTCAAGAAGGCCATTTGGAGGATGATTGTAAATATCATTCATATTACTCCTGGGATATATACACATAAAATCTAGTTGGTCAAGGACTACAAGTCGAGTATTGAGCACCAAAGGTGTCTCAACCCCCTATGCAAGAGGTTGTGCACGAAGAAATCATCAAGTTGTTGGATGTAAGAGTGATCTATCTAATTGCTGAAAGTGAATGGGTGAGCCCGATTCAGTGTATTTTGAAGAAACAGGGTATCACTATGGTACCAAATACTAACAATAAGTAGATTCCCATGAGACCAGTCATTGGGTGAACAGTGTGCATGGACTATAGGAAGCTCAATGCATCGACAGGAAAAGACCACTTCCCTATATTGTGCATGGATCAGATGCTAGACCGATTGGATGGAAAGGGTTGGTGCTACTTTCTTGATGGGTATTTAGGCTATAACTACATCACTATTGCCCTAGAAGATCAGGAGAAGATGATATTCACATGCCCTTATGGCACCTTGACATTTAAGAGGATGCATTTTGAGCTATGTAATGCTCCAGCAACATTCCAAGGATGTATGATGTCCATTTTCTTAGACATGGTAAAGGACACTATTGAAGTCTTCATGGGTGACTTTAGTATGGTTGGGGACTCATTTGAGGATCACTTGAAGCACTTGCATATGGTGCTAAGAAGGTGTGAGGAATGACATCTGGTGGTGAATTGGAAAAGTGTCACTCCATGGTGAAGGAGGGCATTGTGTTGGGACATAGAATCTCCATCAAAGGAATCGAGTTGATAGAGCTAAAGTGAGAGTTATTGAGATGCTTCCCCCACCCATCTCAATGAAAAGTGTGAGGCGCTTCCTAGAGCATACAGGGTTCTACAAAAGTTTCATAAAAGACTTCTCTAAAATTACACATCCATTGTGCAAGTTGCTTGAGAAGGATGCTAAATTTGTGTTTGATGATGCATGCCTAAAAGCCTTTGAAGCTTTGAAGTAAAAGCTATTTAAACCCCTATCATTGTAGCTCTAGACTAGTCAAAGCCCTTTGAAGACTCCTATAGGCATATCTTCCTACCAACTTGTCTTTGAAAAAAAATGTCATTTGCCGGTGAAGCTTGAGTATAAGGTGATCTGGGCATTAAAGAAGTTGAAACTAGACTAGAATGATTCGGTAAACTCTAGGCTGAGCCAACTGAATGAGCTTGATGAATTTCATTTGAATGTATATGAGGCATATGATCATCGCATACCGAATCGTCAGTTCGCACTAGGAGACTTAATGCTACTATATAATTTCAGGCTAAAATTATTCCCTAGGAAACTCAAATCCAGATGGTAAGGACCCTTTCGAGTAGCACATATCTTTGATAATGAAGCCATTGACTTGGAGAAAAAAATGGAGGGACATTCAAAGTAAATGGACAAAGATCAAGTCGTACCTTGGAAATGTTGAGAAAGTAAAAACTATGGATGCATGGACATTTAATAAAGTCTAAGTACTCAAGTTGTCTATGTCGTGCTGCGATAATAAATCAGGCATTGCTTGGGAGGCAACCCAAGGTACACACTGGCGCTTAGGTGCCCAAGTATAGTTTTTTACCCCAGTACTTTCTTTTCTATTTTTATGTGCATTAAAGACAATGCACCTCTTTTTCTGGATAGTTATAGGCCTCAGTGAAGTTTTAGTAGCCTTGGCCTATAACTACCCCAACTTTTGAATCCTAGGTGTTTTCTAGTCTGTGTTCCTTTTCCCTATGGATATTTACTTTATGTTGAACTGGCATGTTTAGGATATTTAAGTAGTATTGGTAGCATATAGTACTTATATCTTTGGCATATGTATGTTTTTATGAAAAATGATACCATCAAATTTTTAAGTAGTTAGTGTAGATAATAACCTTGCATGTTTAATTGTGTTGACATTGCTTGTACTGATAAGTGAGGATAAAATTGAGATGAAAAGCATGATCAAAGAGCCTGTTAGATAGTGTAATCAGTGTCATGTTAGTGTGAGCTTAATTTGCTAAATTCATGTATTATGTTTCAATTCAAAACTTTCCCTATTACTTTGATTTCGACTGTAGGTTAGTTGGTTAGGAAAGAATCTTAGGCCATTGATCATAATAGTCCACTTAGCCTAAATAACCGATCGAATGTGTGCAGTATCTCTTGATCCTAATGTATGAGCCTAAAATATACCTTTTCTCTGTAAGAAACCTAAGTGACCTAGCCTTAATAGATGTAAAATCCTAAAATTAGCCCTAGTCCTTCCTTGAATACTTTGTACCTTAACTGAGGCAAAACGTCTAAGTTGAGTGTGGCTACCAAAAGTGGCTTTAGTTCCATGGTTGGATAATGTGCACCTTAACTCAGGCCAAAAGACTTAGTTTAGGGTGCTTGGTGTAAGGGTAAAACACAAAATGAGGGGGAAAGAGTGATACATGGAAAAGGAGGAAATAAGTGTACTGGGTGTAAGAAAACAATGAGTGATGACTTATTTATGAACTACAAGGAAAACTGAAGTGTAAATGCAAGGCAAAAAGCTGAAAAATGAAATAAAGCACCTAGACAAGCTTGAAATAGGAGAAAGGGAGAACGATATGAAAATTAACAGTGTTTGTAGGGCAAAAGTATAGAAAAACGTGATGTCCAGGAGGGTTTTTAGTCACTATATTCCGAAAACATCATACCAAAACTCCGTGAGCCTACATTACAAGCCTGTAAAGTTGTAAAGTGATCCTAGTCCAAGTAGTGAAAGGTCTTAGTCATGAGTATAGGAGCAAGCATATGGTATTGAGCATGATATATGAATATCTTTTGTTAGAGTGAGTAATTTTGCATAGTCCTAAGGTTATACCTGAAAACACCACTGTGAGTGAGATATGGAACTTCTTTCTGTGAGGGCACTTGCATTGCATTGTTTACATTTGACTTACTCAATGATTGTGGCTTGTTGATGGTTACTTTGCTTGTCATAGTTGTATTGTTGCATGCATTGATCTATGTTTGTTTGCTGGATAGTTATCTGATTGTGTTTTGAAGGTGGTGTGGGTATATGTGCTTAAGTTTGATGAGATGTATGCCATTAGATTGAGGCTTGTATGTTACTATGCTTCTTATATAGATTGAGGATCACTTGAGCACACAACAATTTTAAGTTAAGGGTATTGATGTACTGTTAAAATACAACACTTTTGATGCTTAGAACTTGGAATTTTATGTGTTCTCAATGTGATGTTAGTAGGTTTGATGTTTTTTTATATTTTTTTTGCAGGATTTCAGGGTTGGCACTATGTTTGGGCAAAATATGCAGAAGTTGCTGAAGTTGAAGATCCATGAGACCCTTTATGGGTCATAGAGTGTCACGAGCCAAAAAGGGGGTTTCATGTGCAATCAAGTGAAGGGTATATTTCTGAAGCTGGGTCTACGAACATACACACGAGTCGTAGAAGACTTTACGAGCTATAGACCTAGTCTCATACACTGAGGATCAGAAGATAAAGGACTTTCTGAAATTCCATTAGTCGAAACCCCCTACATGCAGTGGATCCTTTTATGAGCCGTATTTGGCTGTCATAGAAGACAAGTCCAGAATCAAAGCAATAATTAGTGAAAGCTCGTCTACGAGCAGTAGACTGTTATACGACTCATAAAGCACCTTGTAGAGCTTGCTGATCCAGTTGTCCTATTTTGTTTTGGCATTGTTTGAAATACTATAAATAGGTTTTTAGGTTATTTTTCATTAAAAAAATGAAGAGAGAACAGTAAAGTAACATTTAAGAGTTTGAGAAACACTTGTAAACTTTAGCTTCATCTTCTAATTTCAACCTTGTGATTCTCATTGAAGAGTTAGATTTTTTTGTGTTTAATTCTATTGTGTAAGTGCTCAATTATGTTATTCAAATTCATAAGTCTTGCATTTACGTTGATCATGAGTAGCTAAATCCACAACTAGGATTGTGGGAACCATGAAGAACTAATAAGGTAAAACTCGATAATTCATAATTCTTGAAAAGCGTGCATACATGTATTAATTAACTCTCTTTATTTTGAATGCTTTCTGTAGTGGTATACATTAGTATCCGCCTAGTGTTACTAACTAGATCAACGTAGTAATGAATAGGAAAAGAGATTAATCAACAGGATTCGATCAATGTTTCTCATCTAATCAATTGAACTGGGCCAATGGGAGGTTGTACTGGGACAATAGGTAAAGGTTAGTAATGTCACATTGTAGGGATGGATCAAATCACTTAGGCAAATTTTCCTCTCACCTAGGCCAAAGGGTTTAGTGAACTTCACTTACAATTCTGCATGCTACACATTAGAAAATTATTCAGTTATCTGGTAATATTGACTTAGGGTATCATGGGGAGCACGATACCCTAGTTTCTCTTCATATTGTTTAAACACTTTTCTTAGATTAACATTACTTTTGCTAGTTATTCCAAACCCCCCCCCCCCTTGGTTGATAAGTTGGTTAATAAAATCAAATTGAAATTGAATAGTTTCTCTTCATATTGTTTAAACACTTTTCTTAGATTAACATTACTTTTGCTAGTTATTCCAAACCCCCCCCCCCCTGGTTGATAAGTTGGTTAATAAAATCAAATTGAAATTGAATTCTATTAAGCCTACAACATTCCCTTGGATTCGACGCTAACTTGGTTAGGTTCTATATCTTGAAAATAACTGCCTCAGCCTAAAAAACAGGTGTAGCTTAGGTGACATCAGAATTCTATAGTTACATGTTCCCAATTCAACTCGAGAATGGGTAATTGCTGAAGTGTCCCACCGAGTCGCTGGTGCTCAGCCTTTACATATTGGCAACTAAGGAAATGTAAGACATAGTCGGCAATATCTCTCTTCAGACCATCCCACTAGTATTGTTGTCTCAAATCTTGGCACATCTTCATCATATCTAGGTGGATAGAATATCGAGAGTCATGTGCCTTACGCAGAATTAGCTTTACCAAGTCTCCCATTCTATGAATACATAACCAATTATTAAATCTGAGGACCCTATATGAATCAATTGTAGCCTGGCCACCAAGTCCTTATAAAACACTTTCTCTAAGAACCACTGATGACTCATCCTCGAACTGTCAGGCCCGAATTTGATCAATCAATGAAGACTGAGCCACTAAAGGCCAACACTCAACTGGATTTGAAACATCCAATTGAACAAGTTTGTTAGCTAGGGACTAGACCTCTAAGGCTAAGGGTCTCTCTTCTATAGTCGAATGTACTAGAATGCCAATAGTCACTAATGACTCATCCTCGAGCTGTTAGGCTCGAATCTGATCAATCAATGAAGATTGAGCACCACTGAAGGCCAACACTCAATTGGGATTTGAAACATCCAATCGAACAAGTTTGTTTGCTAGGGACTGGACCTCTAAGGCTAAGGGTCTCTATCTTGTAGTCAAATGTGCGAGAATGCCAATACTCACTGCTTCCCATCTCAAGGAATCCAGTACTATGTTGTCTTGTCCTGATGATATAAAATGGAGAGATCACAATCAGCCAATAGCTCAATCCACCATCTATATCAGGAATTCAAATCCCGCTGATTCATGATATACTACAATCTCTGGTGAACTATATAGATATCATAGTGAATTCCATATAAATAATGTCTCCAGATATTGAGCGTAAACACTACCACTGCCAACTTTAACTCATGTGTGGGGTAGTATGATCATAGGCAGGAATTGACGAGAAGCATAAGCAATAATGCGACCTCGCTGCATCAACACACAACCTAATTAGATATATGAGGCATCACAATAACGAAGCTCTCTCCCTCAATAGGAAGGGTCAAAATAGGAACAGTGTCAACAACTCCTTAAGCCTCAGAAAACTAGCCTCACACTCATCTGACCATACAAACGTCACACTCATATGAGTCAACTGAGTCAATGGAGCAAAAATAGTGGAGAAGCCCTCAACAAACTGTTTGTAATACCTTGTTAACCAGACAAAAATCTAAACTTTGGATATACAGATACATGGTGGCCAGGCATGAATTGCCTCAATCTTAGCTGGATCCACCATAATACCCTTTTTGGACACCACGTGCCCTAGAAAAGTCACGGACTCAAGACAACACTCACATTTAGAAAATTTTGCATATAACATGTGATCTCTGAGTGTCTGTAGCATAATCCTAAGGGTAACCAAACAAGCTTTGCATACCAGATCTACCACCAGTGAATCCCCCACTAGGGTCAATACACAAACCAAGGTGAAAGAGGCTCGAGAGTCACACCCAAGTGAGAAGCATAGTACACTAATACATATGAGAAAGTTGAACTTGGGTTAAACAATGTTAAAGCTGGCTACCAATATATAGTAATTATACCTGTAACAACCTCATCAAAAACCTCAGTCTCTGCCCTTGCTGGAGAAGCTTAAAAGTGGCCCTAATGGCCCCTACCTCATACATCACCTAGACGCTCGGCCTACCACCTTTGTCAGGGCCTCTAAAACCCTGCTAGAATCTCTATTCGCCCTAATGATCCCTATACTGGTAATCTTTACGAACTTGGTCCTAGCCCATGTCTCTGGAAAATCTCTGACCCAATGATTCGGTTCCCCACATCCAAAACAATCAAAAGTGGCCCTTCCTCTACTATTGATTATATTGTATCGATCTAGAAGCTGTAGAAGTCTGATTACCAATAAAAGAGGACCAAACAGGCCTTGATTAATTGGTGTCACTCTCCCTCTATCCACGTTAGTAGGATAAGAATAACCTTTTCGACTAGACATACTCAGTCCCGACTACTGCCCACCCTCGGGAAGAGGCCCTATCTAGAGAGTGATAATCCAGATGCTATAAGGCAAGAGGCGGAGTTGACAAAGATCGAACAACTTGAGATTATGCTTTATTACAGATAAGAGAGATCAACAGGCACATGAGCTTAAGATGATGAGGGGTGTTGGACCCTCTGGACATGCTTTCTACACTGAGAAGACATCCAGGCAGGTTGAAGGTGGTCAAACACAGCCAAAGACTAGTGCTTTGGTGCCTAGGTATGTTCCTTTTAACCCCGGTGCTTTGCTTTAATTATTTTTTGTTACATTAGGACAATGCAAACCTTTTTTGGTAGGGTGTGGGTAGTTATAGGCCTTGGTGAAGTCTAAGTAACCATGGCCTATTACTATCCCAAATTTTGAGTTTGAGTAGTTTTGTTACCTATGTTCTTTCCCTAAGGACATTTATTTTCTATTGAACTGGACCATATAGGATGTGTAAGTAGTATTAGTAGCATACTGTACTAAAGCCTGTGGCTATGTTAGTTATGTAGTAAAATGATACCTATCAGTATTTTTGTGTTGGGTAGGTTTGATAACAACCACATGAATTCAATGATTGGCAGTGTTTGCTCTGATAATTTAAGGTTTAGTTGTGATGAAAAGCATAATCTGAGAGCCTGTGTTAATAGTAAGGTTAGTGTCAAGTGTGTGTGAACTTCTTTGCAAAATCCTTATATTGTGTTCCAATTTAGAGCTTGCATAATTACTCTGGCTAAGACTGTAGGTTAATTGGTTAGGAAAGGATCTTAGGTTATTGTTCATATTATCCCATTTAGTCTATGTAACTGATGTACGGTCAAAATATAACACTTTTGATGCTTAAAACTTGTAATTTTGTGCGTTCTCAATGCAATATTAGTTGGTTTTATGTGTTTTTGTATTATATTTGTAAGATTCTAGGGTTGGCCTTGATTTTGAGAAGAAATACAGAACTTGCTGAATTTTAATGCAGTATGAGGCCTTTTACGTACCATAGATCATTCTATAGATCGTGAAGTGGTTTCATGGACAAATCAAATGAGGGGCTAATTTTCTAAAGTTTGTTCTATGAATATGCAGACAGGTCGTGGAATGATTTATGAGTCGTAAAACATGGTTCATGCCCTTAGGATCAGAGCTTGGGACTTTCTGAGATTTATCAGACCAAACCCCCTACAGGTTGTAAACCACTGTACGGGTCGTAGAGAGGGTGTCGTAGACTTAAAGTCCAGTTTTCTAGCAGCTTTGTATGAGACTCCCATTACAAGTCGTGGAATGCAATACGACCCGTAAACCAGTTTGTGAGACGTGCCAACCTAGATATCCTATTTTGTTTGGGACATGTATTTTAAATATTATAACTAGCTTTTTTAGGTTATATTGAATAGGTTTTCGCATAGTACATAGAAAACTTAGTAATTATAGATAGAAAATAGTGAGATTAAATTGGAGAGTATTGAGAACATTTGTACTTTGATTTCATCTTTAATCTTGTGATTCTCTTTGATGTTGGATTTGCTTGTTCTTAATTCGATTGTGTAAGTGCTCTGTTATGTTATTCCAATTCATAAGTATTACATCTACACAAATTACGAGTAGCTAAATCCATAACCCTGAAACCATGAAGAACTAACAAGGTAAAACCTGATAATTCATAATTCTTAGAAAGTATGCATGCATATATTAATTAACTCCCTTTGTTTTGCATGTTTTCTAGTGGTGGTCAACATTAGAACCTGCCTAGTGTTACTGACAGGACCAAGGTAGTAATGAATAAGAAAAGAGATTAAATAACATGATTCGATTGATGTGTTCTCATCTAATCAACTAAATTGGGCCAAGGGGAGATTGTATTTAGACTAATAGTAAGGATTAGTACTGCACAATATGGAGATGGGCTAAGTCACATAGTGAGATTCGCCTCTCACCATTGACCAAAAGGCTTGGTGAATTAACTTATCATCCTACATGCTATACACTAGAAGAGAGTTAAGTTATCTGGTGATACTAAGTTAGGGAATCATGAGGAAATAATACCCTAGTCTCTCTCCATATTAATTTCACTCTTGTGTTAGTTAGTTTATTTTTCCATTGATTATTGCAACTCCCCCCACCCCCCCCGGGGATGTAAGTCAGTTAACTACTCAAATTTTGATAATTGAATTTGGTTAAGTCTACATATTCCCTTTGTTTCAACCCTAACCTTGGTTAGGTTCTATTTCTTGACAATGACTGCTTTATCCTCAAAAAGGTGGTCTAACTTAGGCAACATCAATAACTAACCAAATGTTTGATGTATCCCTTGGTCCTAATATTTGAGCTTTACATGTACCCTTTCCTTTTTAAACACCTAAGTAACCAATCCATTTTGAATGTGAAATTCTGAAATTAGCCTTGGTCATTCGTTGAATATTGTGCACTTTGACTCAGGCAAAAAGCCTAAATTGAGGGTGGTTGGTGTAAGGAAAATCACATTAAATAGGATGGAAGCTAGTGATACATGAAAAAGGGGGGAAATGTGCTGTGGGTGCAAGAAAAATGGATAGTGCCTAAATAATAAGCTAAAAAGAAAACAAAAGTGAAAAATCAAAGGCAATGAGTTAAGAAGTTCGAGTAAGGCATCATGAAAGGTTTTAAATAGGGAAAGGAAGAATTATTTGAGAATGAGAGTGTTGGTTGGGCAAAAGTGTAGAATAACACTGTGTCAAGGAGGATTATTAGTCACTATGTGCATAAAACATAATACAAAATCCCTCTAAGCCTGTGCTATAAGCTAAGAAAGTCCTTATAGTGATCCTAGTCCAAGTTGTCGAAGGTCATAGTCGTGAGTATAGGGGAAAGTATATCGTATTAAGTGCAATTTTTGAATATCTATTTTGAGTGTGAGTGATTTTGTTAGTCCCAAGCATCGAATTTGAAAATACGATCATGAGTGATATATGGACTTCTTTTTGTGAGGGAACTGAGTTACACTGTTGATTATAGGATATTTCTATGATTGTTGCTTTGTTGTGGTTACCTTACTTGTCATAGTTGCACTGTCACATATATTGACCTGCATTGGTTTGCTTCATGACTATCTGATATGCATTGATATGTTAGTTTAGGTATCTGTGAATGATTTAAAGATAATGTATTCCATTAGATTGAGGTTTGTATGTTGCTATACTACTTATGTAGATTGAGTTCATCACTTGAGGACAAGCAACAATTTTAGGTTTAGGTTACTTCGGAGCTTTGTGTGTCTAGAGCTTATATTTTTGTATTGTATAGCGAAATCCATTAAAATATGTATAGAAAGCATATAGATACAGGTTAATTCTCCTGAGCCTTATCCGCAATGGGTGCCAGTCCACCTTAATGGGACTTTGGGTGTGACAAAAGTGGTATCAGAGCGGGTAATCCTAGGGAGTATACAAAGCCGTATCTATGTAGATTCTTGTTTATCGATGTGTTGTGCACCACATTTATAAGCAGGAGGCTATGTGACATTTAGGAGTTCTTACTTTCTTTTTATTCTTTAGATCGTTCCACAGAGCCAAGTGTAATAGGTGAATTGTGTCTGACCTCTAAATTGTTTTGTACAGCAAGTATGCCAGAAACCAGGAAAAACAAAGGTAAAGGGAAGGAAGTAGAAGTGGTGGTTGGCACACCCAGTCGGGTGATACAATGAAATGAAACACAAATGAGCCTCTGTCACAGACATCTCCAACTCCTCTAGCTCTTGATGAACCTGGATGTAGTGAAATTCTCCAGAACTATCTATTGATGCTACAGTGTAGGATCTGAGAAATGCAGTCCAACTATTGACTCATATAGTTGCTGGCCAAGGTCAAGGATACGAAGGCCCATTTATAGGTGCGGGGGTACGAATAGGGTAGCTAGCACGAGGATACATGACTTCTTTAATTTGGACCCTCCATCCTTCAATGGGTCAGATCCTAATAAAGATCCCCAAGACTTTATTGATCAGATTCAACTCACTTTAGATATTATGCATGTGAGTGGTACATAAGCTATCGAGTTAGCGACATATAGGTTGAAGGGTGTGGCTATATAGTGGTATGAAGCTTGGAAGCAATCTAAGGGCATAGATATACCTCCAACTACCTTGAAGGAGTTCAAAGAGGCATTTCTTGATCATTATTTGCCATTATAGATCCGAGAAGCCCGGGTAGATCAGTTCTTGAACCTCCACCAAGGTAATATAAGTGTGAGGGAATATAGCTTTCAATTTAATTACCTTGCCAGGTATGCTCCTAATGTAGTTGCTACTATGGCGAATAGAGTTCATCGATATGTGGATAGATTGGATACGTATCTGGTTAGAGACTGTACCATTGCTTCTTTGAATAAAGACATGGATATAGCAAGGATACAAGCTTTTGCACAGAAACTGGAGGATCAAAGGCAAGGAGAAGAGCATAAGAATTAGAAAGGAGGCAATCCAAGAGGGCCAGATCTATGAGGCAATTCACACCATCCCAAGAGGACCCTGGTTCTACACTATCATACATTAACCCACTAGTTTGGGAAGCTTATGCGAACACCAAAATTATTGAATGAACCATTTGAAGTGTCTACACCAACCAACAAATGTATTATGTCTAGAAGGGTTTATTATGACTGGAGTAATAACTATTATTATGAGCTAGAAATAGTGGAATTCAATGTTATAATGGGTATGGATTGGTTAGCTTCCTACTATACCATCATGGATTGCCGAACTTAAGAGAGTGTATTTCCACTTTTCAAATGAGGCAGTTCTTGAATGGGAAGGCAATATTGGGACGCTAAAGGGTAAGTTTATCTCTTATTTTAAGGCAAGAAAGATGATATCTTAGGGGTATATATGTCATTTAATTAGAGTAAGGGATATGGAGGAAGAAGCGCCAACTTTCCAATCAGTTCCAGTAGTGAATGAATTCGTTGATATGTTCCCTGAAGAACTTTCAGGCTTACCTCCAGAACGAGAGGTAGATTTTAGTATTGACTTACTTCCAGGCACTCAACCTATTTCCATGCCTTCATATAGAATGGCCTTGGCAAAATTGCATGAATTAAAAGAGCAGTTAAAAGACTTATTGGAGAAGGATTTTATCAGACCTAGTGTGTCCCCTTGTGGTACACCAGTGTTATTTGTATGTAAAAAGGATGGCACATTGAGAATGTGTATTGATTATCGACAATTGAATAGGGTGACAATTAAGAATAATTACCCTTTCCCCAGGATTGGTGATTTATTTGATCAGTTACGGGGTGCTAAATGCTTTTCAAAAATTGATTTGAGATTAGGTTATCACCAAGTGAGGGTGAATGAGAAAGATATATCTAAGACAGCTTTTACGATATGCTATGGTCACTTTGAATTTCTTATTATGTGATTTGGGATAACTAATGCACCAGCAGTTTTTATGGATCTAATTAATAGGTTATTCAAGTCATTCTTGGATGTGTTTGTGATAGTATTTATAGATGAAATTTATGTATATTCAAGATCAGAAGAGGACCACGCAAATTAATTACGACAAATGTTATAGGTTCTTCATGATCGACAGTTGTATGCCAAGTTTTCTAAATGTGAATTTTGGCTAAAATCAGTTGATTCTTGTTTCATATTGTGTCCACTCAGGGAATAAGGGTTGATTCACAAAAGATAAAGGCTGTGAAAGATTGGCCAAGGCCAACGATACCTGCGGAAGTTTAGAGCTTTCTAGGGTT
>DF365944.1:1719-16892 GCA_000787875.1 Solanum virginianum
AATGATCTGCGTGCTCCTGCTCTGACCGAGAATAAATCAAAATGTCGTCAATGAATACAATGACGAATACATCTAGAAATGGTTTAAATACCCGGTTCGTAAGGTCCATAAATACTGCCGGAGCATTGGTTAACCCAAATGACATAACCCGGAATTCATAATGCCCATACCGGGTCCTGAATGCTGTCTTAGGAATATCTTCCTCCCGTAAACACTGCCGGAGCATTGGTTAACCCAAATGACATAACCCGGAATTCATAATTGCACTCTGGAGTAGATCTATGCATATAGGTCTTCTAGGAAAGAGTAAACTAGTTTTGTTGATGGCAAATTTCTGAAATCTGGCATTGCACCTGATTTGTTGGATATTTGGGAGAAATGCAATGTTGTTGTTTTGTCTTGGATAATGAATGTTGTTTGACCTGGTTCGCTTAGTAGTGTAGTGTATGGTGGTGATGCTTATGAAGTTTGGTGTGATTTGAAAGAAAGGTTTGACAAAATCAATAGTGCACACTTGTTCAAACTTAACCATGACAATCACAGACTATTATACTATTCTTAAGGTATTGTGGAATGAAGTTGATGCAATCGTGCCTTGTCCAGGTTGCTCTTGTACTGAGTCTAAGAATTTCAAGGAGCATTGTCCGCATCAGAGATTGCTAGAGATTTTAATGGGATTAAATGAATCATTTTCAATAGCAAGAGTCCAAGTTCTGATTCGGCCACCACTCCCTAGCTTAAACAAAGCTTTCTCACTTATGGTGGATCATGAGAGCCATAGAAATTTATGTCAAATTGATCATAACATTCGATTGTCCAAGGTTGTGGAAAGTGCTGTATTGTTTAGTCTAAAAGGAGGTAATGCTTCTAATCAAAGCAACAATAGTTTTAGGCATCAACCAAGAGGTGATGGTAATCCCAATAGAGGACAACATGAAGGTCAGAACAGGCCTCAAAAGACTCAGAAACCTCTCATTATCTGTGAAGTGTGTGGGTATAGAGGACACACTAAGTAGTAGTGCTTCAAAGTCAAAGTCTATCCACCTAGTTAGAAGTCAACGAATAAGGGTGAAACCTCAAGTTCTTTTGCAAATCAAGTTTACACAGGTACATCTCACACTATAAGCACTACCTTAAATGTGATACCTATAGCTTTTTTCACACAGGAACAGTATCATCAAATTCTGTAATTGCTAGCCAAAGGAAGTGAAAGTCGAGAATACTCCACTAAAGCAACTGCTATGGGTAGTATTCTATCTGCCTTGATTTCTAAATATGTGAAGAAAGTGTGGATCATTGATATTGGAGCCACAAACCAGATGTTATCCAAACTAGGCATACCAAACAATGTCAAAACAATACCAAAATCTGAAATAAGACAGGTTCATTTACCTACTGGTGGTGTGGAATCAATACCACACACTAGTAGTACTAAATTTATTAATGGACAAACTATTGAAAATGTTCTATTTGTCCCTGAATTCAAGTGTAACCTCCTTTTTGTTTCACAACTCACCAAAGAACTTCAATGCATGATTTCATTCATTCCTAACTTTTGCCTTTTCCAGGATCTCTACGGTGGACAGGTCAAGAGGATTGGCAGAGAAGATCAAGGCCTCTACATCCTCCAGAAAAACATGAACTCTGTCTCTCTAATCAACTTAGCAAGAAGTAGTAAACACTCAACTTTGTCTCTCCATGCATCTGTTGATATTATAAAAGCGACTTTTAATCTTGACTTTCTAGATAATGAAACTTTACTACCTTGTACTATTTGTCCTTTAGCCAAATAAACTAAACTCCCCCTTCCTACATGTATTCATTCCTCTAAGTAAGGGTGACAATTGGGTGGGTTGGGTCAAATTTAAACTGATTATAATGGGTAAAGCCTCTTTCCTACAAGTATTCATTCCTCTAAGTAGGGGTGACAATTGGGCAGGTTGGGTCAAATTTGAACTGATTATAATGGGTAAGGACATTAAACAGGTCATCAACCCAATTTTAAATGGGTTGAAATGGGTTTGGTTGAGATGGGTTGAACTACTAATTGGGTGGGTTAAAACTTCAACGAGTTGGGTTGGGTTGGACGGGTTGGGCTTAATGTTGCCACCCCTACCTCTAAGTCTGTATTTGAATTGGTACATTGTGATATTTGGGGACCATATAGAGATACTACTCATAATAAATGAAGTATTTTTTGACTCTTGTAGATGAGTTTTCTAAATTTACCTGGATCTTTGTTATGTCCTCTAAAACTGATAAAATTGTGCTAGTAAGAAATTTCCTTGCTCAAATTTAAAACATGTTCTGAACAAAAGTTAAAACTTTGAGAACTAATAATAGTAGTGAGCTTTTCAATCATGAAATCCAGTATCTTTTAGCTACTCTTGGTATTTTTCATTAGAGTACTTGTGTGCATACACCACAACAAAATGATGTTGCTGAAAGAAAACACAGAACTATTCTACAGATGGCTAGAGCCCTCAGGTTTCAAGCATTAGTTCCCTTGAGAGTTTGGGGTGAATGCATATCTACTTTTGTATACCTCCTTAATAGATTACCCTCTAAGCTTCTCAACTACAAAACTCCCTTTGCAGCTCTTTACTCACATCTTTCTTCACTATCTCATATCAAAGCCTTTGGCTATCTGTGTTATGCTGCTTGTCCAAATATAACAGACAAATTCTCACCTAGAGCCATCCCAGCTGTTATGATGGGCTACTCTCTTTCTCAAAAATGTTATATTCTTTATGACCTACACTCCAAATCGATCTTTGTTAATAGAAATGTAGTGTTCAAAGAAGATCTATTTCCTTTTAAAGATCTCAAAACCTCAACTGATCCTATTTTTCCCGTCTTAACTCTAAAACGTCCAGACTATCATTCTAATGATACTTGTACACTACCTCCATTCTTGTAAGTGATCACTCTTCTCCAACTGCTTCATTTGAAGCTCTAACTACTCCACTATCTCAACCACAAGAACCAAGCCCTGCCAATCCCACTAGTCTACCTACTGATGTTCCACCACCAGTGCCTCTCAGAAAGTCCTCCAGGCAATGCAAACCACCCTTATCGATTCATGACTTTGTTACTTAGTCTAACAGCCATATTTGTACCTTCCCCCTATCTAACTAAATGTCTTATAAACAATTGAATCCATAATATATTCTTACCTAATCAGCCCCTTCAACTGTCTCTAAACCTTTTTCTTACAAGGAGGCTGTAGTAGATCCTCAGTGTGTTCTACTATGCAACTGGAAATGGCAGCTCTAGAAGCTAATGACATCTGGAGTATAATTGGCCTCCCTTCTTGAAAGAAATCAATTGGCTGCAAATGGGTATACAAGGTGAAGTATAAGTCTACTGGAGAGATTGAAAGACTTAAGGTAAGGCTCGTAGCTAAAAGGTTTCAGCCAACAAGAGGGCCTGGATTATGGTGAGACCTTCAGCTCTGTTGCTAAAATGGTTATAGTCAGATCAATTGTTTGCTCTAGCTGCTTCTAAAAGTTGGTGCATCTATGAAATGGATGTCAATAATGCCTTTCTTAATGATGATCTTCTTGAGGAGGTATATATATCTATTCCTGTTGGGTTTGCTAGATAGGAGGAGTATGGTAAGATTTGAAAACTCCATAAGTCACTTTATGGACTCAAATATGCTCCAAGATAGTGGAAACTAAAGTTAACAAAATCCTTGATCAAATTGGGATTTAAGCAAAACCACTATGACTGCTCATTGTTCACTAGACATGTAGTAACATCCTCATTGTCTTGTTCTATGTTGATGATATTATAATTATTGGAAGCAATCCAACCTTTATAAGTTATACTAGAAGGAATCTTTAAAAACAGTTCAAGATGAAAGATCTAGGAGAGCTCTAGTTTTTCTTGGGAATAAAGGTTGCCAAATCAAGTAAAGGCATACAAATGTATCAAGAGGAAAGATGATCTAGTGTTGATAGCTGAATGTGGTCTAGGGGAAGCTAAACCTGCTAGTACTCCAGTAGAAAAAAATGAAAAACTAACATTTGTGAAGTATGATGAAGCAGTATCTCATGAAAAGAAACCTAAAGATCAGATACTACAAGATCCTGAAAGGTATCAAAGACTAGTAGGAAGACTATTCTACCTTACAATGACTAGACCTAACCTAGCCTTTGTTGTTCAAGTGTTGAGCTAATACATGCATTGTCCTAAGGAATCTCACACAGAAGATGCACTCAGACTGGTAAGATACATATAAGAAGCCCCAGGACTTGGTCTACTAATGACAACTTAAAAGACTAGTCAGTGAACTGCCTATTGTGATTCAGAATGGGGATCTTGTCTGGAAACAAGAAGGTCTGTCACTAGGTACATAGTTATGTTTGGTGGATACTAATCTTCTGGAAGTCAAAGAAGCAAGTAACATTGTCCAAAAGTTTAGCTGAAGCTGAAATTTAGAAGCATGGAAAACTGTGCTACTGAAGTCACTTGGCTAGCAGGTGTTCAAATTAAGTTACCAGTTAAGATACATTGTGACATCAAAACAACAATTTAGATTGCTCAAAATCCAATATTCCATGAGAGAACTAACCATATTGACATAGATTCTCATTTTGTAAGAGAAAGAATCTCTGTAAGGATGATCAAGACTAAGTTCACTCACTCAGAAGATCAACTAGCTAATATACTAACTAAGGCACTGGATCGATAACAACATCATCAGCTACTAAACAAAATTCGAGTCCTGAACTTGTTCAAACATGAGCTTGAGAGGGTATGTTAACTATACTATAGAGTTAATAAGCTACCATGGTTAGAGTTTGTTATAGGTAGTTAGAGGAGTTAGATATCAGTTAGTTACACATTGAGAATTATATTAACTAAAGTATATAAATAGACAATGTACAATAAGTGATCATTCTGATCATATCAATGAAACAGTTCCTCTTAGCTCTAATTCATTAATCTTCTTCTTCTTCCTAGTTATTCTCTTCTTTTTCTAAATCTATAAGCTCCATTAATGGAGTCATCAGGACCATCGGCCAAAATCCATCTTGTATTTCACATCTCTATTCTTCGTAAATGTTTTGGCTCTCCTTCTCATCAGATTACTCCAATTGAGCTTTTGGATAAGTCATCTTCTTTGGTTCTTCTCCCTAAAAATGTCATCCAGACCAGGACTATCTTGAGGGGTGGTCACCAAGTTCATCAATTCCTTATCACATGGATGGGTTTTCCATCATCAGATGCTTCTTAGGAGGATTCTCATGCATTGCTGCAATGATTTCTAGATTAGAACCTTGGGGACAAGGTGCGTCTCCATGGGAGGTGGCACGGTAACAAACCTAGAACACAAGTCAGAGTCCCCAAGGCGTAGTACAAAGGATAAGAAATGGCCCAAGCACTTGGACCAATATGTGGTCCCAAATTCCAATGCAAAGCTATTAGAAGAAAGGACAAAAAGCACCCTTGCAGCAGAAGGCATAAATAAACCAATAACCAACTAGATTAGACTATGGAAGAACATGCTTTTCATTTTCCTTAGTTGTTGATTTTTTATTTAGAACCACCCTTTTCTACTTTTTCCTTTGTTTTACTTCGTAGTTTATTGCTTTCCCCAAAATCATGAGAGATATTCCATTGTAATTTCCCAACTTTGCTGAATATTAGTGTCAATTCCTTACTTTTGCTTTTCAAGATTTAACCTACGTAACTATATTCCATCATATTGGCATAAGAATAATTGCAACTTACAATAATATTTATATAAATTTAAAATATGGATTTAATCTCATTCAATTTAGCTTCTAAGATTAGTCAAATTGACTCTCAATAAACAAAAGGTGCCATATAAGTTGGAATGGAGGAAATAGTATTTTCATTAAATTTGTAAAGTAGATTGTATAGAAGTACTGTACAATTATCTTGTTGCTGCAGGAAATTACTTATCCTATGGAACCATTGTCTGATATGTCAATAGGATGAGATAAGAAAATAGAGGCCTAGCATGTGGATCTAGCTCATGTTTGCTCCTCCTCTTTACCTGCTCCTCTTATTTTAGAGGTATGTGGATCATATTTGTTCTTCATTCTCTATGATCAGCAACAAAAACAAACACTAATGAGGTATTCAAAAATGTATTTAATTCGTCAGTTCCTTCACAAAGAATTCTTTCAGAAGTTAAACAAATAGCAAGAATAATGTGATACATAGGTATGTTTATAAACCGAACTTCACAACACTTTCTTGTAAGTGATAGCTAGCCCCAGAGATCTATTTGATTAATTACTTTTCAATTCTTCTAAATATTAAAGTGGTGAGCGATTTTGTGGACTTTGAAGAGGATTTGCATCAGAATCTAAATGTGGATGATCTGAGGGTGCGTCACAGTACAATATTGGCAATCCAAATAATATTCAACTAAATTGGCATATATTTTCTTGAACTTCAAGATAATTCAGAGCAGAAGTTCTTTTTCAGTCGAAGACCAAACTGAGAGCTTGCAAAATATCTCTTCTCAATATCAACATGAGCAAACCTTTGCAAATATTAGACAACCAAAAAACATTGAACTTACTGACGTGCACGGTGAACTCAAATAACATATTCCTGTTGATATTTTAGTTCCACTGCCAACTTGCTTCATACCAAAATAATAAACTCACTAGCTCTTTAATTTTGTATTCTTGTAGTAATATTATCCAAAAATATTAATGTGAAATTTTAACGGGCGCAAGAAAGTATCAAAACTTGCCAAGTTTCTTTTCAAGTCGGTATAAGGATAATGGGACATATAGAGAATCCCTAATATAAAAGCACAAGATTCCAAATATGAAAAAATCTATAATATGAATGTTGAGTATTCTAATTAGTTATTGTTCTATGGCAGAGAATGTTCAGTTGATGCAAAGAGGAGAACTAAGTTCAATTTAGTAACTACAAGTGAAATTTTAAAATCCAAAATAGAAAGCATTATCTTTTGATAAAAGAAGAATCAAAATCTTTTCTTGATATGTTATAATGTTAATTTTTATTGTTGTAAAGGAGAAGAAAACAGTAAACATTAATTTATTGTTGTAAAGGAGAAGAAAATAGCATAAACTCGTTGAGTCCTAGTCAAGATGACTTTATTCTCAATGGTGATATCCACCTCGAAGAAACTGCTACTCTTTGAGCAACTACAAAGAATGCGATCGAGAATAAGGGGATGGTGTTTCTTCTAGACATTCAACTGTAGAATATAGAAGTGCTCATGAATCATCTATTGACATAAGTTAATCATCTATCTTTCTCCTAGAATCTGAAATGTGATTGTCAAAACATGCACATATCTTGAATTTTGCTTACAATCCTCTTAGATCTTCACACATCTTTGATCAAACCACATATTTGGTTAAATTGTTTCGGAAAGTTGAAGAGAATGAATAGGAAAATGAGTATGTTCTTCTGGTAGTATGTCACTATGCTTTCCCTTACCATATATGGATCACAATAATTAGGATTTATGTTTCAAATATTTTGTTACATTTCTTATGTTATGGACCATTAATTTGTCTTATAAAGGTGTCAACTTGACAAGTGATAATACATTTCAGGAGCTATAAATAAATCAAAAAATTACTATATGTGAATTTTATTGGAAATTCTTATAGAAAATACTTCATCATCACGAACATGAACACTTTATCACGAACACCAATACTTCATCATGAGCATAGACACTTTATCATGAATACTTATAAGACATTGATGTAGCTTGAGGTATGTCAAAAGTCATTGTCCTTAAGGGTATTTCACCCGATATGGATGCATCCCCAGGATTCAACAAGTCCTTCTAGTATAAAACTAGGAGCTAGAATCTAACAAAGATGTTAAAGTACAAAATCCAACCAAAGAAACTAATTATTAAGAAAAAGCAAAATACTTTTTGTGTTTTCATTCATTTTCTAAAGCAAAATATATCACAATAATATAGGATCAAGTCTCCATAGGTTTTAGAATATAATAAAAGGTTAATGATTAGTGACAAGTTAAGAGGAATAAAGTCCAAGTAATAAATCTGTTACAATTACTACATTATCAAAATAGTGTCTGCCATATAAATACATAAAAAAATAACAGGAAAAACGAAAGAAAAGGAGTAACATAACCTATTATTATCTCTAATAACTAAACCCTAAAAAGTAAGAACAACTTAATCAGATTCTGCACAACACTGCAGCTGATTTATTCAACTTAATCCTACTTTTAAGTTGTATTTTGAGATATAACTAATCTCTAGCTTTTGAGGCACTACTTTCAGCACTCCTCCTTTACTCAAGAGTAGCAACACCAAGTGTTTTTCCAAGAAATGCAAACCTTGCTCTAGGTAGAGCTCTCGTCAAGATGTCAGCATTCTGAAAATCAGTTTTGCAGTGCACTAAGGCTATGTCTCCATTCTGCTGTACCTCCCTCAAGAAATAAAGCTTGATCTTGAAATGTTTAATTTTTCTGTGTGAAATTGGATTATTTGCAATTGAAATTGTAGCTTGATTATCAACAAATTCAGTGTTCTTCTTCTGCTCCATGTACAAATCTGCCAGTAGCTTCCAAATCCAAAGAGCTTGATTCATAGCTGATGCAGCTGCAATGTACTCTGCTTCAGCTGTAGATTGAGCTACAGTATCTTGCTTCTTTGAACACCAAGAGAACATGCTAGAGCCAAAACTAAAATAGTAACCTAAGGTGCTTCTTATATCATTTGAGCTACCAGCCCAGTCACTATCAGAAAGTCCAAGAAACTAAGACTCTGATGTTTTTTGAACATTATGCCAAAATTTGCAGTACCTTTAACATATCTAAGCACGTGTTTAGCTGCTTGAAAATGAATTTCACTAGCACAACGCATATACCTTGAAAGTAAATTCACAGCATAAAGAATACCTGGCCTCGTTGCAGTCAAGTACATTAGGCAACCTATCAGGCTCCTATAAAGTCCTTTATCAACCTTTTCAGCTCCATCTTCTTTGCAAAACTTCTCCTTTTGATTCATAGGAGTTGCTGTAGACTTGCATTCTTCCATTTTGAGCTTAATGAGAATTTTTTTAGCATACTTCTGTTGGCATAGAAAGATCTCTTATCCTTTTTGCTGAATTTCCTTTCCAAGGACATAGAACATTTCACCAAGATCTGTCATCTAAAAAGCCTCCATCATTTCAGTCTTGAATAGTATGATCAAGTCCAAATTGCTACCTATATGCCTTCCTAAGAAGATACACTTTGTCTTCTTTGCCTTTGATAGAATAACCTTCAGGTTATTCTACAAAGATTTCTTCTTCAAGATAGCCATTGAGGAAGGTTGATATCATATCAAGCTGGTAGATTTTCCATTCCTTTTGAGCTGGTAAAGCTAACAACATTCTTATAGTATCCAAATAAGAGATAAGAGCAAAAGTCTCATAAAAATCTACTCCAAATACTTGTGAGTACCTTTTTGCAACCAGCCTCGCCTTGTACTTATTTATAGAACCATCAGGATTGAGCTTAGTTCTATAAACCCACTTGACTCTAATAGCCTTCTTGTGCAATGATCTATCAACTAGCTCCCATGTATTGTTCTTTTCAATTATTTTGAGCTCCTCCTTAATCGCATATCTCCATTTTACATCCTTTGCAGCTTCCATAAATCCACCTGGTTCTAAAATTGCAACATTACACCTTTTATATATATCAAAAAGTGCTCTTGCGCCTTTAATAGCTATATCATCAACATCTTCATCTAAAAATTTTAATTTTTTTTGCATTTCATCATCTTCCCAGCTCCAGGTGTCATTTTCCACAAATGTGACATCCCTGCTAACAATGCTTTTGTCATTTTGAGGTTGATAGATCTTATAGACTTTTGAGAGACTTTTGTATCCTACGGAAATTCCAGGTTCAACTTTCTTATCCAGCTTGTCTCATTTCACCTGAGGTACATAAGAAAAACAAAGGCAACCAAAAATTTTCAGATTTGTTAGCAAAGGTTTGTAACTAAACCAAGCCTCAAATGGTGTCTTCTTTTGCAAAGCCTTAGTTGGCAATTTATTTAGCAGAAAGACTATAGTATTTGCAGATTCTGCCCAAAATTTCTTTGGCAGTTCTTTGTCATGAAGCAAACACCTTGTCATCTCCATTAGTATCCTATTTTTCCTTTCCACTACTCCATTTTTTTGGGGAGTATAGGGTGCTGTTAGCGGATGCTTAATTCCTATATCACTAAAAAACTTTTTGAACTTTTCTGAAGTATACTCGGTGCCATTATCTATTCTTATCATCTGAATTCTGCAACCACTCTGATTTTCCATAAAAGCCTTATATTTCAAGAATACATCAGCGACCTCAGATTTAAAATTCAAAAAATAAATCAAATAGTATCTTGTAGAGTTATCAATAAAGGAAATATAGTACTTACTACCCTTTAAAGATAATGTTTTCTGAGGTCCATCTACATCAGTGTGAATAAGTTGTAGCTTCTGCTTTCCCTCCATGATGAATTCTGAAATAGAAGTCTTGTTTGCTTCCCATACTGACAAGCTTCACAAGCAGCCATGTTCTTCTCAAGGCTTGGGAGACCTTTTGGTAGTTGATTTTCTTTCATGAATAGCATAACATCATGATGAAAATGTCTGAGTCTTTTGTGCCATAATTCTGAGTTATTTTCCAATTGGACAGCTGCTGCTTGCATCTTATCCAATAGGTTCAAGTTGAAACTTCTTCCTTTCATCTTAATCTTAAAGATCTCCTTATTATCATCATCATTAACGAGACATAGTTTTTCTTCAAACAACAACTTCAAACCATTTTCAAGTAGTTGTCCAATACTTAAGAGATTTTGATCAAGATCAGGAACAAAAAGAACATCTGTTATAAGTTTCAAACCTGTAGGGCTTTCAATTACAACAGTCCCTTTTCCTCTTGCATCAAGATATTCTCCATTTCTAATTTTGACTTTGGAAATAAAAGATCTATCTAGAGCTTTAAACAGCTCTTGGTTAATGGTCATATGATTTTTGCATCCGCTATTAATTAACCAAGTTTCAGAAGCTCTTTTACTAGTAAAACAAGTCGCTACAAATAGTTGCTCTTTTTGATATAGATATACAACTGCCTTGGCTTCTTCTTGTTGCAATTATGACTTGCATACCCTCTACACATGACCTAGTTGACCATATTTGTTGCACTTGACATCTGGCCTCCACCAACATTTCTGTTGAGAGTGATTTGTCTTTTTGCAGTGAGGGCAGGGTGGCTAATTTCCTCCCTGTTTGTTCTAATTATTACTCGGCCTGAGCTTCTTATTTTTTCCCTTCCTTTGTTTGACTAGTTCTCTGATTTAGCTTGAAAAGCACCTTCAACAGAACATTATTTCCTCATCATTCTACTTTGCTCCAATGCCTACAAAGCTTTAACAAGTTCTACCAAAGTAACACTGGAAAGATCTTTAGAGTTCTCTAAAGAAGAATTTATGGCTTTATATTTTTCAGGAAGTGTAATAAGAATCTTTTGAACAATTCTCTCGTCAGTGAAATCCTTACCAAACAATCTGACCTTGTTGGCCAAGTCGAGTAATCGGTCTGCATACTCTTTTATAGTTTCTGATTCTTTCATTCTCTTCATTTCAAACTCTCGAATCAGATTCATCACATGCATATTATGTACTCTTTCATTTCCTTGGTATTCCTTTTTTAGATACTTCCACATTTCTGCAGCAGACTTCATTTGCATGATTTTGATAAGAACTGAAGGTGATACTGTAGAGAAAAGGCAAGTTTTAGCTTTGGCTTTCCTTGTCTTATTCTCCCTGTGATTTTTTATCTGATTCATTGTTGGATTATCACTAAGAGGAGCTACTTCATAGTCCTCTTCTACTGCTTCCCAGAGATCCAATGCTTCAAGATGAATGGTCATTATAATTGCCAAAGCATGATAATTCTCACTATTGAAGACAGGTGGAGTTAAGAAACTTATTTCAGAATTTATTTTCTATAAACTATTTAAGATAATAGTTCAAAGAATGGATTTTATAGTTCACTCTCTTCTCACAGGTCCCTTAAGATAAAAAGGCTCTTGATACCAATTTGTTGGAGAGAATAAAGCAAATATGAAGAAGGAAAAGCAGATGTTGCACTGTAATGTTGTCTTTTGGCATATATATAGTTCTTAGATTTCTTTAAACTTTTGATGCAAAATTGGGTACCCTAAAAATTTTTGAGGTTCTGATTATTGATCTATTCATACATTATGGAGTATATGGAAATGTTTGTTCTGATATTATGAAGGTAAGATGAGACTGAAAGGATGACATGTGAGTCTATACTTGATTGTGGATGCAAATACCATGTGTGTTGTGAGCTTATTTTGATGCATTCATGTATCATTGTATGGACTCAGAACTTGCCCTAGTACTCTATGATTGGCTTGGTGAATTCATTGATTTGGAAGTGATCTTAGGCCTTTGTTCTAATAGTAAGCCCACTTTTGCCTAAATGACCTACCAAATGAACTAGTGAATCCCTTGTTCCAAATGTTTGAGCTTCTCATGTACTCATATTTTTTTCTTGACACCTTGCTAACATGACCTCCTTTGATGAAATACCCTGATATTGGCCCTAATTAGCCTTGAACATGTGAACCTTGATTGAGGCTAAAAGCCTAAGTTGAGGGTGGCTACATTATTGGCCCTGGTTTGAGGCATAGATATTGTGTACTTCACTTTAGGCTAAAACCCTAAGTTGAGGGTGGCCCTTATGTGGTAAAGTAACAAAAATGAGGTAGTTAGTTGAGGTAAAAAGAAAGGAAATGAATAATCATGAGCCAGGTGAAGCAAAAGAAAGAAAGGAGTGTCTTGAGTCGAAAAGATTAGCAAAAATGAGCTCAAAATGAAGGCACAGCTGAAAAGTGAAAGAATAAACCCGGGAAAAGCTTAAAAAGGGGGAAACAAGGGAGGAATTGGTGAAAGGGTTGGAGTATGAAAGCAAAAAGTGTTGGTAAACATGGTTCAAGGATAGCTTTTAGTTTCAATTTGCCCAAAACACCATACCAAAGCCCCTTGAGCCCTTGTTACAAGCCAATAAGTCCTAAAGTTATCCCAATCTACTTTTGAACCAAACCGAAAAACGAGTATAGGGGCAAGCTTATGGTGTTAATCATTGTGCATTAATTTCAATTGTGAAGTGAGAATGCTTCCTCTGTTCCTGATTTCTGAATATGTTTGAATGAGTATAAGGGACTTCTTTCTAGTGAGGGCAATTGCACTACTTGATTAGCATATGACTATGTCAGTGATTGTGAATGGTTGATGCTCCTTAGCTTATCATGGTTGGATTGCCAGGTATCCCATTATGTTCGTGTTTGTAAAATAGTTTCACAATCCTATCTTGAAAATGGTAGTTGGGTACCTGAATCAGAGAAGTTGATATATATGCCATTAGTCTAGCTGCTATAAATTTCTCTTTGTCTCTGTAGATTGAGTCATCACTTGAGGACAAACAACAATTATAAGTTGAGCGTGTTGATATGCTATAAAATTACAGCACATTTGGTGCCTAAAGCAAGGGATTTTGTGAGTTTTCAAAGTGACTTTTTAGTGTTTTGATATGTTTTTGTGTTAATCTTGCAGAAAAGATAGGTTGGCATGATTTTAAAGAAAAGTTGCAGATTTTGCTGAATCATAGGCCATATGAGTCCACCTACAAGTTATAGGTCACACTACGAGTCTTAGGGAGGTGTCATAACAAGAATCAAAGACCAAAAGTTCAGAAATCTGCCAAGTGAAGGTCACTACTACGAGCCCAGCCTACGAGTCATAAGACACACTATGACTCGTACAAGTGTACTCGTAGCAAGAATCAGAGAACCAAAATGTTGGACCAAAAACTAAAGACCAAGACTACGAGATCGATATACGAGTCATAGCCCAAGTAACGAGTTGTACTTATGGGTCGTACTAGTTTAGTCCAAGATGCCAAGATCCTGATACAAGACCCCGACTATGACTTGTAGGCCATCTTACGAGTAATAACTGTGAAATTTATCAGATGCCACTTGTGTTTTCTTTATAAATTTTAGGGTTGTTTTATACACACTATAAATAGTTTAAGTTAGGTTATTTTGAGAGAGTTCAACCAGAGACACAACTCCAAGATATTTTTGAAACTTTTCTTAGGTTTTGGAGTAGTTTATTTTGTTCTTTCTTTGAAGACTCAATTTGGGAAATCGTAAATCTTGCTTTGTACGCATTGTTGATCAATAAAGCTTGTGGGTTTGCAACTTGTGGTGCCTATTTCTCTCATTCTTATTGGTGAAACTCTCAACTATGTCTCTTAATTGCATTTTTGTGTGTTTTATCTTATCCATGAGTAGCTAAGCACCCATAACTTGGGGTTGTGGGAACCATGGGTAGTTGACTTGAAATGACCTAGTTTTTGTGCATATTTATGACTAGCGTTTTGTGTGTATTGTTTATTTCCCTTCATGATTAATGTTGTTTGGTGGTGGCCAACACCAAATCCTGCCTATTATCATGATTCCCACCAAGGTAGTGACGAATAGGAAAAGGGAAATAGATGATAACATTTGGTTGATGTGTTCCCGTCTAATCGACCAAACGTGACAAAGTGGAGGTTGAGTGGGACAATAGGTGACGGTTAGTTGGCACGCCATGGTAGCTGAGCGAGCGCCATGGTGAAATTTGACCTTCACCTTCACAAGAGGGCTGGAAGAACCTAAGTTATCGTCCTACATGCAATTTACTAATCATAATTATGTTATCTAGGGTAATTGAGTCAACGACCGTGGGGAACATAATTCCTAAGTTGTTCCCAAAATTGAGCATTTTTCCCATAATCTAGTTAGCATTTATTTTATGTTGTTTTTAAATCACAATCCCCCCCCCTTTTAGAGATTGTAGTTATAGATAATAGGAATAATTAGTGGTGAAATCCTATAGTCAAGCCCTGTATTCCCTGTGGATTGAACCTTAACCTCAGTTAGGTTAATTACTGATAGCTACCACTTTCTTATTGGAGTGTGACCATAACATTATGCAACAGTTCAATGTTGGCAATCCAAATAATGTTCAACAATATTAGCATATGTTTTTTTGAACTTCAAGATAATTCAGAGCAGAAGTTTTTTTGCTGTCGAAGATCTGAGTAAGAGCTTCC
>DF365943.1:0-23418 GCA_000787875.1 Solanum virginianum
ACATGCGATAAAATAAATACCTTTTGCATATCAGACATGATGGTTATGCCATATCCATCACCAAGATGCAAATCTTCAATGAGATATCTTAAAAACCAACTCCAAGAGTTTTTCATTTCTTGATCCACCACTGCCCAAGCTATTGGATATATTTGTTGGTTTTCATTTCTTCCAACAGCTATCAATAACTCTCCTTTGGTTGATCTACCATTGTTCAAGCTATTGGATACATTTGTTGGTTTCCATTTCTTCCAACAACCACCAATAATCTCCTTTGCAAGCACCCTTCAAAAAATAACCATCTAGGGTTATAATATTCTTACAACCTTCCAACCATCCATTCTTCAATGCAGCAAAGTACACATAGAAGTATTTAAACAAGCGCTTGCCAGGAACTGTTTCATTGTCAGTTCTCACCCAACAAAAAGTTCCAGGATTTGAACTCTTGATCATATCAGCATAGTTTAACAGTTTTGAAAACTTAAGTTTTCAATTACCCTTGAACTTTGAAATGATATTATGTTTTTCCCTATAACCTATTGATCTTCCCACCTTTAATCCCCATTCTTTTTTTATTGTTTCTTGAAGCTTATGAACCCCAATGTCAGGTTGAGATATTATTCTATCCCTCATCTTCATTTTCACATACTTTGTTGTGCATAATTTGTTCATGTTCTTTGTAAAATACCAATGAGTAGGATAGTACTTTTTACCACAAAAATTCTCTGTATCTTTATCTAAGCTAGCAAACACTTCCCATTTACAGTTTCCTTGAGATCTCACCCTAACTCTATGACGATCATTTAGTTTAATCTTTAATTGAACTTTATTTTGTACAACATAATCAGCAACAACCCTTCTAAACTGAATTGCACTCTCAAATATCATACCCAATTCAAAGTAAGATACAGTAGAAGAAGGATCATACCTCAATTTATTGTTTTTTCTTCTTGAAGGTAGACCCACACCTGGTTGTGCTAGAACATCGAGTTCTTCATCACTGTCTTCACTTGGTTCATCTGATGAAGCAATCAACTCTTCATCACCTCCTAACGTACCATGATATTTGGCAGCCTCAGAAATTGAGCTTGGCGGCCTCAAAACCCTTATCTATACCAACCTCTTCAAGCTCAACTTCTGCCTGTTAGGATTTGTCCTTAGACTTTTTCTTTCCCTTTCCAGCCTCACTTTTTTTTTCTCTTTGTTTATCCCTGAAAGTTCTTAATTTTTCATTGACTTCACTATCATCTTGATCTAAAATAACATCTAAGTCATTCTCTTCATAGTCAACAGAATCACTAGTTTCTTCCTCTAAAGGTTGTTCAATTCCACCTAACTCATTGATTCATCATCTAAATAAGAAACCCTAGATACTACCTCTATCTCTACATTAACTTTTGGACCACAAAATGGTCCCCACTGAGTTATGGGGCCCACCTTTCCTACAGTCACATGCTTCAGGAATACATTGAAACTAGACCCACTCCACAAATCTTTAATACAATTATACAATTGGTTGTCACTTTGTAACTTGACAAATCTATGGGTAATGGGATCTTCAATAAAAAAATTCTTAACTTCATCATACCCAATATCTTTTGCATATGATTTCAATTCGGTCAAAGAGAAGTGGTCCTTATCTATGAAAAATACACATTTTTCAGACTTTAAAATATATCTACCTTTATAGAAGCGACCATCATGGTGGAAAATAGCTATAAGATTACCCATATCTGTAGAAGAAAAGTAAAATTACAGTAACAAACTTAAAAAAATGTTTACCAAAAATTAAACTTTCAAAATAAAAAAATCGAGCATACCTGACTAAAATCGAAGGACGGCAATAACATGCACCATCAAACCCAGGGATAATACTTTCGCATATGCAAAAGCTGATAATTTCTATAATGAATCTTCACTGATTTCGTGATTTCTGGGAGGAGTATTCGACAGAGACTTAGGGTCTTTGTTAAGTAAAAAGGGGCAAATAGAATGATTAAAGTGTTTTGCCCCTTTTATCATATTATTTTTTTGTTTTTTTATTATAATACGTGTGAATTTAGTTATAACGTGTAAAAGTTTTGCTTGCATGGACCAACGTGGCATCACAACATTGGACGAAAAAAATACGTCATCTCGATTGTGAATCACGCGTTTAGGCAGACTGGACCTTGTGTTTAAATGTTAAGGAATGAGCAAGTTGGAGTTTCTATTTGTGCACTTTGAAAGTTTGACTTCCAATTAAAATTTCACTCCAAGTTAAGGGTCCAATTTATGTATTGTGTCGTGAAATTTATTTTAGCAACTAAATTACACGACGTTCATATACTCTTTAACATCTTTAAACTATTTTATATCAATCCTATTAGTACCAGCCCAATGCGCATTTTGAGCAAATTTTAGTGGGCACATCAATTGTTCATTTTACCGATTAACTATTATATTTTGACCCATTATTGAACCATTAATGATTATATTTCCCTCTCCTCTTTATTAAATACAAGAACCCTAATTTTTTTTCTTCTCTTCCTCGGCTTAATCTTCAAAACTTTCACTCAATTTCTAATGCTTTTGTTGATTCATGGCTCTTCTAACCCAAAATTTGAATCTTTAAAAGAATAATTATACTTCATTTCTCCTATTTGAATCTCATCTCTTCACCATTTTCTTCATTGTTAGATTTTAAAATAGCCAATTGTAGCATATAATGCAATCAACTAACTTAACTAAGCTCTATATGGTAGATGATGATCATCTTACAAAGGAAATAGTTCATTGCGATGATCGATTTATGGTGCATTTGAAAACCTCTTGGACTTCAAGTGACCTCGGAAGAAGATATTGGTCATGTCCTTATTATGGTGTAAATATTATATGATTTATTTAGTAACTTTAGAATTTTGAATGAAAACTAATTCTTTCATTATTTCCAATATTGAAGGGTCTTAGATCTTGCTACTTTTGGTGTTGGAAAGATAAAGAAGATATTGATGAGAGGTCTAAATTTGTAATTTTGAAATTAATAGAGAAATCAGATGAGCTTGAGAATTTAGTGGAATCCTCTCAAACATCAGCCAATGAATTTGAGAAATTGATTGAGGCTTCTGGGGAAGTTGATAAGCCTAGAGATTTCAAGTCAGAAGATAATTATCCAAATATGAAATTGAGAAAGTTGAAAGAAGAGGTTGAGATATTGAAAGAAAGTGATAAGAAGTGGAGAAGAACTAGGGATAATATACTCTTCTTTGTTGTGGTTTGTTATTGTGTTGTAGCTATAGTTATAAGCTATTCATTTGGGATAATATATATGAAGAAACAATCAATGAAGTTACCATAGGTTATTGATATTATTAGATTAATATTGGTATAGCATCCTTAGTGTTTTAATCAATTAGGTGTAGTCACTTTTGTAATGAATTTTGACTTGATCTATTAATTAATTGTAATTTGTTTGTTCGTGCATTTTATTTTGTGTAATCTCTTGTTTTGTTTTATCTGACATAGGTGATGTTAACTGTGTATATAGAGGCTAGTAATTAAAATGGTAATTGCATAATATAGATACTACAAATAGTATTCACAACTACATAATATAGATACTACAAAAAGTAGTTATAATTGTATAATTGTTTCTAAATACAAACGAAATATAGTCACAACTGCATATTTATTTCAAAAACATAGTCATAAGAGTTTGTTTGTTTTGTCACAACCATATGCTACTGCAAATAGAGAATTCACTCTTCTTCATTTATAGTCATAATGAGCCTGATTGACTCAAATGATTCATTTTAGCAACTTTGAACCTTGTCTTCATTCTTTTGTGCTCTATTATTTCTTGAAGTCCTTGTTAGGTTACATCAGTCTTTCCTTTTTATTTCACACCAGATCTTGGTTTGTGATTCCCAAGATGTCAGTTGCTATAGATAAGCTCATAAGCATCCAGGCTAGATTCGTAAACAAAATAGTGCTAGATGTTGTTTGATAAGTTTAACAAAATTTAAATAATTAAAAAAAACTTACATTGTAGATTGTAAATCATTTTATGTATGCAGTATTCCCATTTAAACCATTTTTGAACTTTTAAAAAGTGTCCCTCTTTCCTTTCCAGTGATAGTAGGAACTTCAACACTTACATTTGTCCGTTCCTCCTTCCAATGACACTAGAAATATTAGCAACAATAGTACTTCTTCTCTTGCAGTGATGGCAGAAACACTAGCAACAACAATCTCTCTTCCTCTTTCAGTGACACCAGAACATCATTGGCAATAACACTAATCACTCTTCCTTTTGCTCTTCTAGCGACACCTAAATCATTCGGAGCAGTACCCTCTTTTCACCTCCCCTTTTACCAACAACAACAATAATAACACTAACATATATCATCAGTAATTAAGTGAAAAAATATATTGATTCAACTGTAAAATAACTATATAAGTGTTACCTATTTTGTAGAATCTTTTGGTCGACCTCTTTCTTTCTTTCTTTCTTTCTTTCTTTGTGGTTGATTCTGATTCATTTGGTGCTGCATAAGAATTAACACAGGATCTTCCTAAACTTGTCCCTCTTGAGCTCCCTCCCTCCCTCTTACTGTATTAGCTAGATTCAAATGAAAACCCCTTATATTGTGACCCTTTACATGACAAAAGGTTACAGGTCATGTCAACACCTTTTTTGGATAAATTACCTATCTTTTTTCATTCTACACCTTTCTTCTATACTTTCTAGGCTTCCTGACATTTTTTTTATTTTCAGGTGGTATAACAAAAGAATTGGTTGATCGTGGCCATATTTGCATATTAATAACTGGTTGAATGAAGTGACTATAGGTCTTGAGGTAAGTCTCCTCGTTATACCAATGTATAACATAGTTAATGGGCTCTGATCTTCTAAAATAAAGTGCAATTATAGCATGCTAGCAAGGTATACCTTTTAGCATCCAAAATCTATAAGTACAAGTATTGTTACTCAAATTCATTACAAATGTGTTACTTAAGTTATCCTTTATCTCAAAATCAAACTCATCATTCCATTCAAGGTTACACCTCATGGACTTTGTTATGTTCTCTTGCAATGCTTTTAGGGCCATTGGAGAAATATGAGTTATCCATGTACTAGAAAACCCCTCCAACTTACCTATTCTTCTCATCAATTTGACCCATATTTCTTCAAGCACTGTGATAATAGTTTTGTATATTGACCCCAAAATTCATGAGTTGAAGTTTTCAGTCATGTTATTGCCAACATTATCACAACGAATAAAAATTTAGAAGTATACTCTGGACCACCTCTATATATTACAGCATAGTAGGTCTTTACATGTATTCTTTCCTAACTTCTCCATATGATGCAAAATTCTTATCAGTTCATGCTCATATGTGCATTTGGAATATCTCCAAAAGTAATTTCTTTTTTCAATACATATTTCCAATCTTTGGACTAGTTGGCTAGAATGTGTTTTGCACACAAATTTTTGTTCTACATTTGGCAGAATATCTTGAATAACTTTATCAAGCTCATTCAACAAAATTAAAAGAAATTAGACAACATCATTAAGTATATATAATATAATTATAAAATGTAGATTCTCTAATGAATAAGGAGAAAATAAAATACCTTTTGCATATTAGTGATAGTGGTCAATTCAAATCCATCTCCAAGCTCAATATCATCCTTAAAAATCTTCACAAACCATTTCCAAATGAATGTGTTTTCAACTTCAACCCCAACTGATGCTTTAGGTAGCATCTGGTTGTTTCCATCCCTATAAACATCCACAAGTAATTGACCTTTGAAAATTCCTTTCAAAAAGCAATCATCTAAGAAAATACATCTTTCACAACTAGCTTTGAATTTCTTCGTGAAAGCATCAAAGAAAATGTAAAATAATTGAAACATTTTTCTTCCACCTTCAAAGATTTCTTTACTAAGCGTCACCACACATGCGTTGAATGAATTTGTCCTTAAGAACTTATCTCTATAATAAAAAATTCTATGAAGCTCTTTCACATGATCACTCATAATTTTTTCAACACAATGTTCCTAGTTTTTCTTGCTACTGTCCTCCCAACATATACCTCCAACTCTTTTTTCAATAAACTTACAACTGAAAAATTCTAATGCCTGGTTGAGAAATGATTCTATCATTGTACAGTTCTGACAAGTACTTTGAATTGACGAGTTTATTTTTTATTGTGCCATTATATTTGTGCACTGGATTGTAATTCTTCACCACAAAATCACTTGTTCTTCAATCATTACTATCAAACATCAACTATGGACAACCAGGTGTACACTTAACATTCACCCTGGTTGATTCATTAACATACTTATTCAATTTAACATGTTCTTGAAATGCATATCTAGTAATGGTCTCTCTAAATTATTTAACACTTTTAAAAGTAAGACCAGTCTTTCAAACTATTGACTGACAATGAGGATCAAACACAACTTTATTATTATTTCTTTTTGCTCTTCTTACTTTTTTTTCTTTTCTTATAGGTTGTTGGACCTCACGTTCCTCATCAACTTCTACATCAGAATCTATTTTCAAAGCTAACAGCTTCATCTGAATCAAAGTATGGCTCATCCCCATTTGTTTTACCCTCTAAAGTACTTTGTTTCTTGAAAAAATACTCATCATATTCTAAATCAATTCTTTTTTCCTAAATTAACACCTTCAGATATGGGCCCTTTTTATTTTCTCTTTTTTATTTTGGCAGCTCTTTTTTCTTTCCTAAGAAGTCTAACCTCTTCATGGACATCACTATCATATTCTTCATCTTCATCTTCATCAAGAAAATTTACATAGTCTAAATTTTCACTAGCTTCTGTTTCACTTTTCGAATCTGAATTTACATAGTCTGAATTTACAAATCCTAAACTCAAATTTGAACCATCTATTACTAACACGACTAACTCCGTTTTCGTTGATAAAAATCATAAATGCAAAAAAAATCAAAAGTTTATTTCACAATCGCCAGAGATAATCTTATAGATTAGATGAATTAATAAGGAGTTTGTGTAGAATGTCAATCAGAAGATTGATTTAGGGGTATCTCACGACCCAAGCCTAGGGCCTAGACGTGACAAGGTCAATGGGGAACCCAAAAGAACCCCAAACAAGCCTCTTAACATATCATTCACAAATTCTTGATTGCAGAAGCAAAAATAGACAATAACAAGAGACATTGATAAGAAGGGAAGCTAGACAAAGGGAAAATCTTTCATAAAAATAATAGCTTAAGAAGAGTCAAGCTTATGTACATAGAATACCATATCATCCAACAACACCTTAACATGGAATGGAGCGGGGGCCAAGACACTTCCTGGGCTCACCCTCAAGTGTAAGTAACCAAAAATAATAATAGTTTCAACATAGCATAAAAAATCGATAATGTCCTCAGAGTTAAAGACTCACCCCAAAGCTTTCTTCAAATGAGACAACTAGCCACGTGGAGGAGGATGATAAATAGGAGCTCTGGTCCATACATAGTAATATCATGTAGGTATAGAGTATGCATTAGTACTTTAGAATGTACTAAGTATGCGGGGTGCAATGCAATAAAGGAGATAAGCTATAAAAATCAAGACACATAATTATAACCGATGGTATAAGCTTAATATGGAATATATGATCAAAGCCTTACATAAACATGCATGAGAATGGCCAAGTAGTCACCCACTCACATTATGCTATAACTTTTTCAGAGAGTGTTATCAGTACCCCTACCTTACGATATAGCCTTTTTGGTAGGTAGTATAAGATGGACCTTACCTTATGATACAATCTTTTTGGCAGGAGTCATGATTTATTCTGCTTTATGGCATTAACCTTTTCTGTAGGTATTATAAGATATCCTTACCTTATGATATAATATTTTTGGTAGGAGCCATGATTCATTCTACCTTACAGCATGGCCTTTTTGGTAGGTATTATAAGATATCCTTACCTTACAATATAATCTTTTCAGTAGGAGTCATGAATTATTCTACCTTATGGCATGATCTTTTCGATAGGTATTATAAGATGTCCTTACCTTACGATATAATATTTTTGGTAGGAGTACAAAAATGGCTCATCAAACCATCACATTCAAGTATCAAGAAAGGGCTTCACATTTCACAAGAGCATAACAAAACATAAGAGCTTAATAATTTACTTGTAACATCATAGATACTTTTCATGAATTTAATACATACTTGGAAGTCCTTAATCATCATAAAGCCAATTGACTTGTAAATCATATAATAGATCATCAATAACTTGAGAATTCTTGTCATGTCATTTTATCAAACAAATGGTGGGTTCATGATACTTGTTCAAAATCATGCAATTCAAGAGGAAAATAAGATGAGTAAACTCAATGCAAATTAACCCACCAATATGGTAGTAAAACCCTCATTTAGGGTATCTTGAAATCCATCACAAAAGCTCATAATAGTTCATAATTTCATAGCTTAAAACATGTATAGTCTCAATAGATAAATCAATTCATGAAATAAGCTTGAAATAGATAGTCATGCATATTCAATCAATACTTAATAAAATCCCATCATAATTTATATTCATAATCCATGATAAGAGATACTCATAGGTAATACAACTTGAAAACATGCAATTTTCATGAAAAGGGAAGGTTGGGCTCCATGGGTGAAAGGACCCATGGATTAAGACCCACATACCTTAAGCCTTGAATTCCTTGAGATGAACTTGAAGTAGACTTAGAGCTTGAAATGAGTCATTGAGTTTTAATATTGAGCTTAAAATCCTTAGATTTGAATTAGAGAATTAATAGAGTCTTAAAGAGGTTTGAGAGAGGGTTTTGTGAGTTATAGAGTCGAAAAATGGCTAAGTATGGGTGATTTCACGTTTAAGTGGGCATGGGGCTATGACCCCAATGCCCTTAGGAGAAATAGGAAAATCAAGAAAAATGTTACAAGTGACACGGACTAGACGTGAAGCAAAAAATAACACTAATCTGCGTCTAGGCCGCATCGAGCCTGGGGTGCAGATACTCTCTAGAAATAAAAAATTAGTGAAAATTATTTTTCACGACGGGTCTTCTAAAATTCGAGTTATACCTATTTCCCACTCAATTTTGTCCCATGATCAAGAATATAAAGTCAAATTTTTGAAATCACGTACGAATTGTGAGATGTATGAAAATTATGATTATGAGGCAATTCGAAAGCACATTAAGGGCGTTTCAGGGTATTTGTTTATAAATAAGTCAAATTTTTATTTTAGAATGGATGGGTAGCTTATTTACATTTAATCAATTACATGGATGAATATGTCATGATCCAAAACTAGGGTTTAGGAGTGACGTGGAGAATGGGAACCCAAGAGTCCCCAAACAAGCCTCAAAGTATCCATATTCACATCATTGATTTGGAAGCGTATACAAATAGTAAACACAAAGTTCTAAATGGCGGAAAAGTAGGACTCACGCTATGGAGAAATCATAGGAAAAGAGATTAACATATATTTACATAACACATAGCACATAAAGACTAAGAGGCGGGTAAGTATGACTCACTCTATGGGGGCAATTCAGGACTTAGGATTTTTCACATTTCCACATCAAACATATATACATATCATAATTCTTATAATAAATCCATAATAGTCATATTAAATGTATAACTATAATCATAGCTTCAAATACAACACGTAACACATAGATCCCACGAGAGTCTAGAAGATATCTAACAATGCCTCTAGACATAAGATGGGGTGGGCGCCAAGACACGTCCCAGGCTCACCCTCAAAGTAAATAGCAAAAACAAGAATAACATAAGGTAGATAGATGGTGGCTTGTCCTTAGAATATAGGACTCACCATAACAAATGTCTCAAATCCGATCTAGCCATCGAACAGTGGATGAAAGTAGTCTCTGATCCCTCTATGGTGAAATCATGTAGTCAAATGCATGCGTTAGTATGTTTGAATGTACTAAGTATGCGAGATGCAATGCTTATGATCTACCAAACCTGCATATCAATGTTAGGTGACAAGGGCACATAATATAGAAAGATAATATATCGAGAGAGTAGTATACAATATGCCATAAAACCAATGATTCATGAAATCCAATGCTCATATAAGTAGGAATATGATCTCAACTGACATAAGTAAGACCAAGCGAGCTATTACTTGGAATCCCTATTACTTCCCTTCATCGGGTAAACAGGTGGTCTACTTGCCAAAGGTAAATCATACTTCACCTTATGGGTATCCCCATTTTATATGAAGCAACCTTCCTTATAGGTATTCCCATTTCGGATAGGATTTTCACATTCACATTTCACAAGAGCATAACAAAACATAAGAGCTTAATAATTTACTTGTAACATCATAGATACTTTTCATGAATTTAATACATACTTGGAAGTCCTTAATCATCATGGACATCCCCATTTCTAAGGCAACTTTCCTTACGGGCATCCTCATTTGGAAAAGGAACCTATGCTAGGCACATAGTTCAAGAAAAGGGAGAGAGCCCTTTGGAATAGCTCTAACGCCCCCAATCTATCGGTGCTAAGTCGTCATCCCATAAGAATATATATATATATATATATATATTTCAAAATAGGCAATAGTCATTTCCAAAATCATTTCAATGAATTCTTAGGCTTAAAGACCAAACACCATTCATAATAATCTATAATTAGGCTCATATGCCAAACTTCATATTTTATAGTCATAATACTCATGCATAGGAATAGCCCATTCATATACAAGATGGTGTAAGCACCCAAAATTCTCAGAGAACCATAATATGCCAAACTTCATATTTTATAGTCATAATACTCATGCATAGGAATAGCCCATTCATATACAAGATGGTGTAAGCACCCAAAATACTCAGAGAACCATAATCATAGACATGTATGTGATCATATTCTTGTCATAACCAATATCTTATCAAAATCATATCATAAAACATAATTGGGCTTAACCCACTTCATAATTTTCACAAAACTCATGTTCATGAATGCAAATGCCATGAATGATGTGAGGAAAGCACGGGTAAGAAAGATTCAATCTAAATTCAACAATATAATATGAGATTCCAGTGAAAATATAATTAAATCCACATTTAAAATCATCATATAATTACCCATGCATAAACAAGCCTTGAAAATGGACATAATCTCATAAATTTAATGTAAATCATCATAATATGGCCTAAAATAACTTAAAATCATCAAATATGTACAACTCAAACATCAATTTAATTTAATAAGCAAGACAATTGAAAATTCAACTTTAAAGTGAGTAAAATTCATCAAGTTTTAGGTCTCTTTGATTGAAAGGAACCAAAGATCAAACCCACATATCCTAACCTAATGAAGGAGTTTCAAGAGAAATTTGAAGAAGAATTGAATTTGCCTTGATTCCCCAAGTTTGAATCCACAAGAGTGCTTTGGAGTAGATTCTAGAGTGACTTGAGAATTAGTCTTGAATGAGGGTTTAGAATTAGTGTAGGAGAAGTTTAGGAATGTAAAGGGGGTTTAAAGGTCTTAAAAAGCCTCGGGGATGGGTAAAAAATCAAAAATACCCCAATAAAATGTCCTTTTAATTTTTCTCAAAAGTCCTCATGGCCAGCTTCACGAGTCGTGAAGCTCTTCAGGGGTCATAAAGGCCCTGCTTGTCTAGCCCAGACATATTTTACAAAAAGGGCATAACTTCTTTATATGAACTCGAAATGAGGTGAAAATAGATGTGTTGAAACGTTAATTCAAAGAGCTTTAACTTGATAGTTCTTGGGCCACCTAGTTCATTTTATGCTAAGAGATATGCCCATTTAAAGTTGACCCTTCTATCGGTACTTATGAAAAACTTAGCCAATGGAATTCCTTTGAACTAGACTTTATGTAGGAGACTTATGATGACCTTAAACAAAATAAATAAGCTTGAATTGGAGGCATGAAAATGAGTCTATCTTGAGATTAAAGATCCCATACTTAGAAATGTTTTACGAAAGTTGCTTCACGAAAGGGACACATGGCTCGTGAACCTCCACACGGCCTGAGAAGGTGGCCGTGTGACTACACTTGGCTCCCAATGTTGATGTTTCAAGATCAAGGCCATCACACGGTCCTTCAAATGGTCTTTGAAGTGTCACATAGGTCGTGTAGGGTCCAAGTGTGATGTGCCTTAGCTCGAGACTCCACGCCAAGGCCACACATTCAAAATTAAGACCAAGTATCACTTTACTGGAGGCCATACGGGCGGTGTTACCTCACACAGACCGTGTAGTCTCCCTTGAGGTGATACTTGGTCCAGATTTTGTGGAAAATGAAAATTTCAAGCTCTGATGAAGTTGTACAAAGTTTGGGTTCTTACTGAATGACAGTTGTGTGGTTTAATAACACTAGGCTTCAAGCAGGCTAGTGTTGATAAGGGTTAATTTAAAATACTTTAAAGTTGTTAAGAGTGGTATATAAACATCTGTGTAATTTATGTGCTAAAATAGGTTTTGCTGCCAAGGTTGTGGGGCGGAGGGGAGGGAGTTATGTCTTTAATCTTTTTCATTTTATGAAAATTAATTAAAAAATATTGAATCATATCGAAAATAAGGTTAAAAATAATAAAACATTATAAAACTTTTGCTTTAAATTCAGGATAATGAAAGTGATAACACCCAAAGTTGTAACACTAAAACTTTTTACGCTACTCCAATGGAAACTAAATTGGTTTCAACATCTCAACTCTCAATTAATAATTGGTAAAACTATAAGCTATTGCAACAATCTTGAATAACAAACTACAGGTTATTACTTAGTTTTCCTCTCTTAGTTTAAATCTCTCTTATTGGATACTTAAATTAAGTAATTTCAGTCGTTGAGTTTCATATTAACTGTGTTCTTTCTGCTCAACAACAACAATAAAAACATACCTAGTGAAATCTCACTAAGTGAAAATTTTTTTGCACTACCACAATATAATGGGATGAATCTATATTCTTATATTCTTGATCATCATCTTTAAACAATAAAAATGTTTAGAGAAATTTTGCCAAAAATCATATTTTAGCGTATATGGTAGCATTTTAACTTATATATATATTAAGTTGTAGGTGTGATATTGATGTGCTGTCAAAATACAACACATTTTGTGCCTGAAATAAGGGATTTTATGAGTTCTTAAAGTGACATTTTAGTGTTTTGATGTGTTTTTATGTTAATCTTGCAGAAAAGTTAGGTTGGCATGATTTTGAAGAAAAGTTATAGTTTTGTTGAAGTATAGGCCTTACGAGCCAACCTACGAGTCGTAGCTCAAACTACGAGTCGTAGGGTGGTGTCGTAGCAGGAATTAGAGACCAAAAATAAGAAATCTGTTAAGTGAAGGTCACTCATATGAGAACATCCTATGAGTCATAAGACATTACAACTCGTATAGGTGGACTCATAGGAAGAATCAGAGATCCAAAATGTTGGACCAAAAACTGAAGACCAAGACTATGAGACAAATATACGAGTCGTAGCCCAAGCAACGACTCGTACCTATGAGTCATACCAATTCAGTCTAAGATGACAAGATCCTGATACGACACCCTGACTATGACTCGTAAGTCATCCTACGAGTCATAATTGTGAGACTTATCAGCTCCTAGTTGTCTTTTCTGTGTAAATTCTAGGGGTATTTTGTAAATACTATATATAGCTTAAATTAGGGTTCTGAGAAAGAGTTCGATCAGTAGAAAATCTATCATCACATTTTGCACCTTTTCTTAGATTTTTATAGTAGTTTATTGTTCTCTCTTGGAAAACCCATTTTGAGGATTGCAAATCTCACCTTGTACTTATTGTTGATCAATCAAGCTTGTGGGTTTGCAACTTGTGGTGCCTATATTCTCCATTGTTATTGGTAAGCCTCTCAGCTATGTCTATCAAGCACATTTTTGTGTGTTTCACTTTAACCATGAGTAGCTACGCACCCACAACTTGGGGATGTGGGAACCATGAGTAGTTGACTTGAAATAACCTAGGTTTTTTGCATTTCTATGATTGGGGTTTTGCATATATTACTATTTTCCTTCATTTTTATTATTGTTTGGTGGTGGCCAAAACCAAACTCCGCCTACTATCATGATCCCGACCAAGGTAGTGATGAATAGAAAAAGGAAAGTAGATGACAGAATTCAATTGATGTGTCTTGTCTAATCAACCAAACTTGACCAAGGAGAGGTTGACTGGACTATTAATAATGGTTAGTTGGCACGTCATGGTGGCCGACCGAATTGCATGGTGAAATTCGACCTTTACCTTCACAAGAGGGCTGGAAGAACCTATGTTACCATCCTGCATGCAAATCACCAATTGTAGTTATGTTATCTAGGGTAATCGAGTTTGACAAACTATGGGGAACACAATTCCCGAGTTGTGCCAAAAATTGAGTGTTTCCTTGCATTATAGTTAGTGTTTATTTTATTTTTTTAAATCATAAAGCAACCCCAGGGAACATAATTCTCGAGTTGTCCCCAAAATTGAGTATTTCCTTGCATTATAGTTAGTGTTTAATTTAATTTATTTTCGAATCACAAACCCCCCCTCCATTTAGAGATTGTAGTCATAAATACTAGAAATGATTAGTAGTAAAGTATTATAGTCAAGCCCTGTATTCCCTGTGGATTCGACCCTAACCTCGGTTAGGTTAATTGCTAACAATGACCGCTTTCTTATTAGAGCGTGAACATCATCAGAAATTATGGCATCGTTGTCGAGGAATACGATTAGGTTCTGATTTGATTTCACTATTAGTTAGTTCTAGTGTTGATTTCTAGAGTCTCTTGTGACACGCGAGACTCAAAATCTCGTGCTAAAGAGCGTGGAGGTTCTAGTGTTGATTTCTAGAGTCTCTTGTACTTTATTTTTGTTTTTATTTTTGTTGTTTGATTTTATTTATAGGATATACTAGGTTGTATGCCCAACACGAGGAGCCAAGGTAATCCCTTAGCTTCACTAAATTTGGAGATCCATTGACTACCAAGAAGAATAGCTCAAGTAAATAAGGATATTAAGGTTGAGGAGGATATGGATAAAGAGGAGAATTCACCACAAAGGGGTAACGGGCCACAACTCAGGGACTTCAATGAGAATGCTTATGGATGGCATTAATATTAATTGAACCCTATGGCTATGGATCTTACGGGTGCTATAGTACTGCCTCCTTTACCAGCAGATACTGAGTTCACAGTATTGAGTGGATTTCTTCAACTGCTCCAAAACTGCGGTTTGTTCACAGGGCTACCTTTGGAGGATCCTCACCGCCATCTTCAGAATGTGGTTTTTGTTTGCAAAAGTGTCATGGGGACACAAAACCTTTCTCTTCATGCTGTGGGTTTAAGAGTATTTCCACTGTCATTGACGGCAATGCAACTATATGGTTGTCTAAGCTTCCTCCGTGTATGATCACAAGATGGGCCAAACTTCAAAGAGTTTTCCTTGAAAGGTATTTCCTAAAATCCAAGAAGTTGAAGCTCAAGGACCAACTAAATAACTTTGAGTAATTATCGGGTGACTCTATTAGCACAACATGGTAAAGGTTTACCAAATGCTTAAGGATGGTCCCTAATCACAAGATTGTGGATAATTCCTTGGTTGAAATCTTTTATTGGTCACTTGATGAGAATAGTCAAGCTTCCGCCGACACAATCATGAGAGGCATGTTCCTAGACCAACCTTTCGCATTGATAGTTGCAAGGATGAAGCAAGTGGTAAAAACAAATAGAGCATGGGGCTAATGAGTGTGAAGTGTGATAAAACCTTCTTTGTGCAGTTAATACCAATAATGATCAAGCTAAGGTAAACGAATAGATCATGGAGCAACTTGCTCAACTTTGCACAAGTATGGATTTGGTCTTAAAGCAAAACTAAGCAAGCATCCCTGCGGTCAATTACCAACCTCTGAAGGCTCCCATCTATGATGATCCATTCTTTGATGAGGATGCATATTTTGTAAGCAACTAAGCGGCGGGTTTCCAGAATAACCCCCAAGGGTTTAATTCGTACTATTGGAGGCAAGGTTTTGGGAATCAAGGTTAGAACTTTAACCGTGATGGGATATATAGAGACAACCGGGGTGGATACTATAAGAGAGAGAGAGATTACCAGATGTAGATTGGGGGAGAAGAGAGGGCTATAGGAATTGTCTGTATATGCCTCCTCACAACCGTGATGTCGGGTCAAGTAACTCCAGGATCGAAGATATGTTCAAAAAATTGTTGAAACGAGCTGACCATCAAGATGAGACTTTAAAGGGAATAAAAGTGGATATTTTAAGTATTAAATAAAAAATAGAGTCTCACTCGGTGGCAATTAAGCAACTTGAGCAATAATTTGGGCAAGTGTCTTCACAATTGAACCAACGCCAAAAGGGCACCCTACCAAGCAACACAGTCCAAAATCCTAAAACTGAAGGGCATTACATGATGGTGATGACTTGGGATGACAAAGGTGCTGCGAAACCCCCTATGCAAGAGGCAGAAAATGGGAACCGCAGGGAGAGGATGAATGAAGGAACCCAAGCAGGCAACATGAATGAGCAACCCAAGAAGTATAAAACTTTTCCGAGGCTCCCTCCTCCTTTTCCTCAAAGGCTTGGAAAAAGGAAGGAGGAAGGTATGTTTGAATAGTTTTTGGTAGTGTTAAAAAATTTATCGGCAGATATCCTTTTAGTTAAGGCCCTTGAGAGGTTGCCTGCACATGCCAAATGGATAAAAGACCTAGTCAAAAGGAAGCTAAATGTAAGCCAAGACCTCTCCAAAAATGTTCAGTGTTATAGTGCCATCATTACGAAGTCATTAGTGCAGAAGCATGACGATACAGGTGCATTCACCATACCATGTACTGTAGGAGAACTAGCATTTGCTAAAGCACTATGTGATTTAGGGGCTAGCATTAACTTAATGCCTCTCGCCATATTCCAAAAGTTGGGTTTGGGGAGCCTTATTCTGACGAAAATGCAGTTGTTGATGGCAGACACAATGGTCAAGAAGCTTGTGGGGATCCTGTATGATGTGTTGGTAAAGGTAGACAAATTTATATTTCCTGCAGATTTTGTTGTACTTGACTGTGAAGTTGATTTTGCAGTTCCAATCATTTTGGGAAGACTTTTCTTAGCCGTAGGCCAAGCGTTAGTCGATATGGAGAAAAGTCTACTTACTTTTAGGTTTGGTGAAGAAGCAGTGGTGTTTCAAGTGGGTCAGCAAGATGGAAATAGCTTTGAGTTCCAAGTCATCTCAATGATTACAATGAATGAGGAGGATGAAGCAGAGATCCCGATGGAGTTGAGGCTTGGTGTTGATCCTCTGGCAGCTGTGTTGATGAACTTTGATGGTGACAGTATTCCTGATTATGAGGAAACAGTAAATGCACTTGGGGTGTCATTTGGGCCGAGGTGACAAGCAAAGTTGGAGTTGGATTTATGCAACAGGGAGTTGCCACCTACAAGACCCTCTATAGAAGTCCCACCAGAGTTAGAGTTAAAGGTATTACCATCGCATTTGAAATATGCATAGTTGGGAGAAAATAGTACATTGCTTATCTTCATTGCAGCTGATCTAAGTGAAGCCCAAACAAAAGCCCTAGTCTCAGTTCTCAAGCAACATAAGAGAGCTATTAGGTGGATAATTACAGACATTATTGGTATACCTCCTGGGATATGCACTCATAAGATTCAGCTACTCAAGGATTACAAACCAAGTATCGAGCATCAAAGGCGATTGAACCCCCCAATGCAAGAGGTTGTGAGGAAAGAAATCATCAAGTGGTTAGATGCAGGAGTAATCTAACCAATCGCTGATAGTGAGTGAGTCCAGTACAGTGTGTTCTAAAGAAGGGGGTATCACTGTGGTGCTAAATGAAAAGAATGAGTTAATTCCCATGCGACCAGTTACGGGATGGAGAGTGTGCATGAACTACTGAAAATTAAATGCCTCAACTGAGAAAAATCATTTTCCCATGCCGTTCGTTCATAGATCAAATGCTTGATAGACTTGCAGAGAAGGGTTGGTATTATTTTCTGGATGATTATTTCAATTATAATCAAATTATCATTGCACCTGAAAACCAAGAGAAGACCACTTTTACATGTCCATACGGTACCTTTGCATTTAAGAGAATGTCATTTGGATTATGTAATGCTCCAACAACCTTTCAAAGATGCATGGTGTCCATTTCCTCTGATATGGTAGAAAGTACTATTAAAGTGTTCATGGATGATTTTAGTGTGGTGGGTCAATCTTTTGAAGAATGTCTATTGCATTTGAGTAACATATTAGAGAGATGTGTCGAGAGTCACCTAGTGTTGAATTGGCAAAAATGTCACTTCATGATTAAAGAAGGCATCGTGCTTGGTCATAGAATTTTAGGCAAAGGAATTGAGGTGGATAAAGCAAAATTTGAGGTGACAGAAAAATTGCCACCACTAATTTTGGTAAAAGGTATCAGAAATTTTCTAGGCCATGTTGGATTCTACCATCGTTTCATAAATAATTTCTCTAAGATCTCACAACCCTTGTGTAAGTTGCTAGAAAAAATATGAAATTTGTGTTTGATGATATATGCATGCACACCTTCGAAGAGTTGAAAAGAAGGCTAACTACAACACTCATTATTATAGCTCCAGATTGGTCACAACCGTTTGAGTTAATGTATGATGCAAGTGGGGTTGCACTCGGTGTGGTATTGTGGTAACGAAGAGATAGAATCCTGCACCTAATCTATTATGTCAACAAAACACTGAATGTGGCCCAGAAGAATTATACTATGATCGAACAAGAATTATTTGCATTGGTGTTTGCATTTGAATAATTCTATTCATACTTGTTGGGAGCTAAAGTGATTGTACATACAGACTATCCGTCACTTAAATATCCGATGGCAAAGAAAGATGCAAAACCAAGGTTGATTAGATGGGTACTTCTCTTGCAGGAATTCAATTTTGATGTGATTGATAAAAAAGTATCGAAAAACCAGGTTGCTTATCACCTTTCTAGATTGAAAGATGAAGCTATGATAAAGTTTGATGATGGGCTGGACATAAATGACTTATTCCCTGATGAAAGAGTTTTGGCAGCGTCACAGGATCTTATACCTTGGTTTGCAGACTATGGTAACTATTTGGTGAGTGATATAGTACCTCCTAATTTGAACACCCATCAACGTTGCAAGTTTATGCATGATGTAAAGAAGTTCTTCTGGGATCAGCCATATTTGTTTCGTATTTGTGCGGATGGGATCATCCGTAGATGTATTCTAGAGGTGGAGATGATGAACATTCTTGAGGCATGTCACTCGTTATTGGTGGGTGGCCATCACAGTGGAGCTCGAACAACTTACAAGGTGTTGCAGTGTGGCTACTAATATCCATCTTTACACCAAAATGCCTATAATTATGTAAAATATTGTGATAGTTTTCAAAGAGAGGGAGGAGTTTCACGAAGGCACAAACTCCCTCTAAATCCTATTTTAGTCATAAAACTATTCAATGTTTGGGGCATTGATTTTATGGGACCCTTTGTGAGCTCTTACGGTAACAAGTACATTCTGATTGTAGTTGATTATGTCTCCGAGTAGGTGGAGGCCGTAGCTTTACCAAACAATGAGGGTAAGAGTATTACAGGATTTCTTCGAAAAAGTATTTTTTCCAGGTTCGGTACACCTTAGGCAATTATCAGTGATGGAAGTTCTCATTTTTGCAATCGACTGTTTAAAGCTCTCCTTGAAAGTATGGTGTGAAGCACCATGTGGAAACTCCGTATCATCCCCAAACTAGTATACAAGTGGAGGTATCAAATTGGGAAATAAAGCAAATCTTATCCAAAACAGTGAATGTGAATCGTACTGATTTGCCCAAAATATCTACCAAAGCACCCTGAACCTATGTTATAAGCCTATAAGTCCTAAAGTGATCCAACTCCATTTTATCACCAATCCAGAAGATGGGTATAGAGGCAACCATATAGTGTTAGTTAGTATGCTTGAATTTCAATTGTGAGAGTTTTAAGTGAGTATAAGGGACTTCTTTCCAATGAGGGAGTATAGAGGCAAGCATATGGTGTTAGTCAGTATACTTGAATTTCAATTGTGAGAGTGAGAATGTTTCCTCAGTCCCTGAAATCTAAATGCTTTTGAGTAAGTATAAGGGACTTCTTTCTAGTGAGGGCATTTGCACTATATGAGTAACATATGACTATACCATCGATTGTGAATGATTGATGCTCCTTAGCTTGTTATAGTTGGATTGCCAGATATCTCATTATGTTCTTGTATACTCAATAATCTTACAATCCTATTTTGAAAATAGTAGTTGGGTACCTGAATCGGAAGAGTTGATATATATGTCATTAGTATAGCTGCTAAGTATTTCTCTTTGTCTATGTAAATTGAGTTGTCGCCTAAGGACAAGCAACAATTCTAAGTAGAAGGATTGATGTGCTATCAAAATACAACACATTTGGTGCCTGAAATAAGAGATTTTGTGAGTTCTTAAAGCGACTTTTTAGTGTTTTGATGTACTTTATGTTAATCTTGCAGAAAAGTTAGGTTGGCATGATCTTGAAGAAAAGTTGCAGATTTTGCTGAGTTATAAGCCTTATGAGCCAGCGTACAAGTCATAGGGTGGTGTTGTAGCAGGAATCAAAGACCAAAAATTAGAAATCTGCCAAGTGAAGATCACTCCTACGAGGACATCCTACGAGTCGTAAGACACATTACGACTCATATAGGTGGACTCGCAGCAAGAATCCGAGAGCCAAAATGTTGGACCAAAAATTGAAGACCAAGATTATGAGACAAACATACGAGTCATAGCCCAAGCAACGACTCGTACCTATGGGTCGTACCAGTTCAATCCAAGATTTCAAGATCCTGATACGAGCCCCCGTTTATGGCTCGTATGTTCCCCTACGAGCCATCACTCTGAAACTTATCAGCTGTCAGGTGTCTTTGAGACTCCGACTACAACTCGTAGGTCATCCTATGAGTCGTAACTACGAGACTTATTAGTTGTCAGATGTCTTTTCTGGGTAAATTCTATGGTTATTTTGTAAATACTATGTATAGCTTAAGTTAAGGTTTTAAGAAATAGTTCGACCAGTAGACAATCTACCATTACATTTTGCACTTTTTCTTAGTTTTTTACAGTAGTTTATTATTCTCTCTTGGAAAACCCATTTTGGGGATTGCAAATCTCACCTTGTTCTCATTGTTGATCAATCAAGTTTGTGGGTTTGCAACTTGTGGTGCCTATATTCTTCATTGTTATTGGTAAAACTCTCAACTATATCTATCAAGCGTATTTTTGTGTGTTTCGCTTTAACTATGAGTAGCTAAGCACCTACAACTTGGGGTTATGGGAACCATGGGTGGTTAACTTGAAATAACCTAGGTTTCTTGCATTTCTATGATTAGGGTTTTGCATGTATTATCTATTTCCCTTCATTTTTATTGTTGTTTAGTGGTGGCCAACACCAAACCCCACCTATTATCACGATCTCGACCAAGGTAGTGACGAATAGAAAAAGGGAAGTAGATGACAGAATTCAATTGATGTGTTCTCATCTAATCAACCAAACTTGACCAAGGAGAGGTTGACTGGGACTATTGGTAACGGATAGTTGGCACGTCATGGTGGCCAACCAAGCTCATGGTGAAATTCGACCTTTACCTTCAAAAGAGGATTGGAAGAACCTAAGTTACCGTCCTGCATTCAAATCACCAATTGTAGTTATGTTATCAAGGGTAATCAATTCGACAAACCACGGGGAACACAATTCCCGAGTTGTCCCCAAAATTGAGTATTTTCTTGCGTTATAGTTAGTGCTTATTTTATTTTATTTTCGAATCACAACCCCCCTCCATTTAGAGATTGTAGTCATAAATACTAGAAATGATTAGTAGGGAAGTCTTGTAGTCAAGCCATGTATTCTGTGTGGATTCGACTCTAACCTCGGCTAGGTTAATTACTGACAATGACTGCTTTCTTATTGGAGCGTGAATATCATCAGATACGACGATTAGAATCCTGAAAGATTTCAACTAAATCTCTTTACATATCAAGCATACATAAGTATAGTTAAGATAATATAATAATGATTAAGCACTAATGAAAAATCCAATCAACTCAACAACGAAAGGTAAAAGACAAAATACACTCTTTTACACAATATCTAAAAAATGTCTAAATCATTAATGAGTAGCTAGGATATATACTGACTAACTCGATGTCTAAAATGAACTATAAGGAAAGAGTAACTAAGATAGAAGTAAAATCATGAGCATGTCCTTAGATCATAAGGACTCATCGATCTCTGATGATGAATAGCATACTAACCACGTAGAGGATAAGGAAGCTTGTCTGAGCCTATATTACAACATAATGTAGGCAATGAAAAGTATGCCTTAGTACTTTAAATGTATTAAGTATGTGAACATTGTAATATGCTATAAATCATCACATACATTTTACCACAATGAAGAATTATGATATAATGTACATTTAAAGCATGAGTATGGCTAATGCATGATAGAAAATCATAAAATTCAAAAGGGACATGACTCATAAATAGTCATATCATATGCGGGATAGCAACTATAACCGACAATAAGATTATGCGGTCAATTAAATGTAATTATGATGTCTTCTCATACATAAAAAAAAAACTACTTTCCAAGGTAGCTTCTACCCCATTAAGTGGGTGTCATTAACATAGGCTATATGTAGATTCACTAGCAACTCTAAATAGACAAAATCCTATGGTGGCACGTAGTTATTGGACTAGATATTGCTACTAGAGATCCCTTAGGGTGAGTTTCCAACTCAAAATCCACTCAGTACTAAGTCAAAACCCCACGAAATACTTGTCATAAATCATAAAGTTAAACATGTAGAAAGAAAAAAATCAAATACTAATCCAATATCATAAACTTGATCATAGAATATCTCATTTTCATATTGGTTCATGTAATGTGGGCATAGATCTTCCATCATTACGAATCCATGCTTAAGTGAGTAAATTCACAATCATAAATACTTGTCTTGAATAATATCATAAAGCTTAATTCATACTTATCATAAACTTGCTTGAGAATTTGAACAATTCATGATCATAACTAGCTTGTAGTAAAAACTAGGGTAAAGGCATGATTTCATATTTAATCAACATAAAACCATGTAATTGGAACGGAATCGTTCATAACCATATAGAATTAAATATATTGAAATCATAATTGAAAGAACATGTATTGAATTTCATGAACTCTAAATCATATGGAGAAGAACTTGATTAGAAAACATCAAAATCAAGGTGTCACGACCCAACCTATGGGCCGCGACTGGTACCCGATAGGGGCACCCAGACAATATGACCAAATCTGATTCCATCAAAAGTTACTATTCATTT
>DF365942.1:19155-29476 GCA_000787875.1 Solanum virginianum
TCAAGAAGTTGATCCTTTATAGCCGTCCAATTACCTTTATTCTCGTTACTCCAATCTTTGAGTTTTACTGACAAAAGACTCAATTTTGTTGCTAACTTAAAGTCTACTCTTCCTGTCACATTTTAAAGAATTCTACCGGTCTTGAACTTTGGATTTAAACCCCTCCACATTCAACCACCATTTCTCAAACTTGAAATATGATATCTTGAAGACCTCATCACCACATGACAACAAAATTGGGTTACGGTTAAGAACCCAAACTGGGTAAGGAATTCTATCGGATTTGATTAAACATTTCGTCCCAAGGAAATGAATACAAGAATTTGTGAATCCTTGATGCATTTCTATGATCTGGCCCTCCTATCCAAGTTTAAGATCCCCCAAATAAAGGGGGTCTACTAGCTCAAGTTCATGGATACAACCAGAGAGGTCTGTCATTGCTCTTGAAAGTCTGGTACAATTAGTCTTTTTCGAAGGAGATCTATTAGTACTGAAATCGCCACAAACCACCTAGGGTCCTTCACAAAAGCTCCTCATTACACATAATTCTTGCCATAACTCCTCCATTTCTATCACAGGAAGCATATACTGCTCCAAGAAACCAAGTGAAATCAACATTAATACCACTCAACTTGCAAGTGATCATCTGATTTCCACTCTCCACCATCTCCCCTTCCAACGCCTTTTATCCCACAAAATAATTATCCCCCCTTTACTACCTAATGCCTCCACCCAGATTCCCCCCATCCATCTATTACCCCCTAACCGTTGAATATAATCTCCTACTGCTCCCTTTGTCTCCACCAAAAACTATAATATCTACTCCTCCTTGTTGTAATCTGCTCCCCACCAAATTTCTCTTGTCCTCCCTGTTAAGACCCCTCACATTCCATGATAGGATATTAAGCTTCTTTTTAACTGGGGGGATCAGTTTCCTCCCCCCTGCTTTTTGATTCACTCCTTGGCTCCCCTTTTTTGAGAGCTTCATTTTAACTGGGGGGATCAGTTTCCTCCCCCCTGCTTTTTGATTCACTCCTTGGCTCCCCTTTTTTGAATTTTACATAAAAAAGTAGTTCCTTAGTTCCTTAATGCTTATTGAGTTGTTTAGGACAAATATTACTCATGAAAAGTTACACCAAGAATCAAAATCGAATGTTTCAAATAATGGAGAACAGTGTTTTTGTGGGAAAAAGCAAGGAAATAAAAATATATCTTCCCCTCATGGTCCTGGAGGCTCCAAGAATTTCTGCATTAGAAGAAAATGAAGTACGTGGCCGAGTTCTTCTCAAATCTTGAATGTGTTAAAATCTGCACTTTTTATAACATCAAGAACATAATTGGACTTGAAGCGAATATGATTAATGTTTAAACATAATGGTATTGTTTTGCCACTAAAGGCAATTAGACTATTTGACAAGTAATATTTTTGTCTTAGAACATTTGGTTATTAGAAGCATCAAAATTGTTTCTAAAACCCTAATATGTTAATTGTAGGAGAAGAAAAAACAAGGAAGAAGATAGTACCTGGATGATGAAGGGAAGGAAGGAGGGGAAGGAGTGCGGGAGAAATTCCCAAAAGGAGCTTGCGCTTTTGGAGGGTCAATGGGGCCTGTATTCTTCCTGAATCCCTGAAACGCCATTCAAGCTTATACAACAAGAACTAGTTTAGTGTACAGCTTTGCACACATGTAACACACCAATCTAAAAAAATTATATAAACTGAACAAAAAAATACTACATGTGTAACCCACATAATTGATTACACAACTTTAAAACATTACATAAATATTATTAAGCAAGAAAATGAACAAAAAAATTCTACATGTGTAACCCACACAATTGATTACACAACTTTAAAACATTATATAAATATTATTAAGCAATATATTTGAGTTACAACTTACAAAATAAATACCAAGAAGTTTAAGCTTCTAAAAAAGATCAATGTTGATTCAATTTAGCTATTTAATAAAGGATAATAGTACTTTCTAGAAAAAAATATTATAGATGTTTTATTTAACTAAATCACAGAATACTACAATTTATGATTTTCCTTGCATAACTCACATACTCATTATAATTCATGTACTGATGCATACTTATATCTATATTGTCTCATAATATAGGTTCGGATGTCTCTCATCCTCCACATGGCAAGTAGCTTTATTCAGATACTCCTAGTTGGTGAGTCCTCATGATTTCAGGATATCCTTTACACTTTAATAAGACTTTTCTTTATTTCTAGTTTAGACTATGTAGTGAGCTAGGGACTGTCCTGACTACATCTATGTAGTAGAGGCTTTTGGAACGAGCGACATATATAGGTCACAGTTGTCCACCAACAACAGAGTCTCTTTGATTCTCGACCAGACTCTGATACCAATTTGAAAGAAAATATTTTATTCAAAAACTTAAAAGCTCTTGAATCTTATTAAAAGTTCTCTCTAGTACTTTCTATATCTACTATTTCTATCTATTGAAAATAACTAGCAACATTCTTATTTATAATACCAAGAAATCAAATTAAAGTAATTATGCAATTAGACGAACACTTCGAAGTACTATTACGTAAAATCTTCTAAAGGGAATCAAACTCAAGGCAGGTAAGGCAAAAACAAACATGATTTGAGCTGGAAACGGGAAACTATAACCAAGGACCTTGAATTCTTAACAAAGGAAGAACATTGCTAGGTGGAGACCTAACAATTGAGAGACAAGAATCCAAATAGATACATAACGAACAACTTTTCACCAACTAAACCAAATAGTATCTCTGTGATCAACTCATGAGCAAATCAGCCACTATGTTATGAATTTAACCACGTTTATCCTTTTAAACATGGTGGGAAAACGAAATTTTGAAACTGAGGTATCCTAATACATGCTTCGGCAAAGATGGAGCACAAGTTGGCGTAATTTAGAGCTACACAGTGACACCAGCCCGACAACATCAAATTCATGAGAAAGAGTAAAACAGGGGTAAAACCATCTCTTTCTCTTTCATAGTGATCCCTTGATGCATTACAAACATAATAACAAAACACTCTAACAAGAGAACTTGATTTCCAATTCATATAAGTGAAGGCAATACTCCAGGAAATGGTAGATGTAGACAAAATTCGAACAAAATAAGGTTTAGCAGAAAGCATATGCAGTCAAGACAGTAGCATGTAGGTAAGTTAATGATAGTCCTAAATAGATTTAAAGCTTCAGCAAAGAGCGAAACAGGAGATAGCCACATAGTTGAGGATGTATGCATTAAGAACTTATATAACCATTTAAGCCAGTCATGACAATAACATGTAATTGAATATAGTTAGTAACTTCCAAACAGGCTAGGAAATCTTAGAACAAGAACTAAGCAAAGAAATAGACGTACAAGTAATAACCTGGAAACAATGAATTTGAAACAGATGATCACATTTGGTATGGAATCAGAGAAGGAAATCAACTTTACAGATGAAGAACACAAGTGGACTTCATTATACATGCTTATGGATTTAAAGCCATTTGGCAAGGAAGTCAAACTCGCATTATGGACATAGCTGTTAAAAGCATGAACTGTGTTTTAAAAACCCAACTTGATTGGAAAAGAAAATGGAAATCGATTGAAACGCACACATTGATTGAGACAACGAAATTGACAACTAACAATATCACAACACAGTCATAGTCAGTCATAGAAACGACCAAACAACAATAGCACCACAGCATCAACTCATTACAGCATTGTCTAGTCAGCTAACAGCAATCAAAAATGCAACAGTGCATGTATCATTAAAATGAGAAGTTCAAATGAAGATGTTACCTGTATCGGTGCAACGAACTGAGACGACGAGCTTGACAAAGCTTCTTCACCACAACGAAACTCGTACACAGATTCTTCGACCAAAAAACTAGATGTTCTGGTTTTTTAATCGACGCACAAGATTTGATTGAAAGTTTTTCAGAGGGTCTTTTCAGACTCCGAACGGCTTCGGAAATAAGTCGAGTTTCTTAGGTTTCGGATTATCGACGGCTGCCCCTTAAACAATGAGGAAAAGGTCGAATTTATAGGAACGACTAGGGTTCGAAATGAGGGGAAACAGAGGGTAATTTGGGGTTTTTGAGGTTTTTCTGTTTTTGCTCTCATGAAGAAGAAGAAGGGAAGGAGAAGAGGGAGGTTTTGGGCGTCTGGTTTTGGGTTTGGGGAAAGAAGAAAGAAAATGGAATTGGGGAGCGTGTCCACCACGCGCGATATTAATTTTTTTTTTTTTTGAAAAATAGATAAATATTTCAAAATTGTTAAAATTAAATAAATCGGGTAACTCGTAACGTGGAAGGTAAAAATTTGGTGTCAACAATGATCATTGGCTAAACGAGCGACACATATAGGTCACAGTTGCCCACCAACAACAGAGACTCTTTGATTCTCGACTAAGAAATCAAATTAAAGTAAAGCTAGAAAACTTATTCATATACGAACTAGGACAAATAAATTATAACTCGACATGAATTAAATAAATATCAAAATAACAAATCCTAAACAACTTAAGATTCCTACTTTTAATTATTATTCCAACAAAATTACTATTTTTGTATATGACATTGTTGCATCATATGAAGTGTATCTTAAGCATAGTGAGTTGATTGAGAAAAGTCAACTAATGTTGAACTAATAAACAAAAAAACATACAAGTAACATTGCCCCTATTGTATTTCTAAATAACTTCTAAATATTTAGTTACAATATTTAAGATATCTTTTAGTATTCTCCCATTTTTATTTCAACAAAACTATCTTTTTTGTTTCATACAATCCAGTCCAAGTTATCCTTCTCATTTTATAAATAAAATAGCGAAGTCTCTTTCTCAATATTATACTATGTGATCGTGCTTTACTTTGGCTCAATAAAAAAGGCTATATGGGAAATCAATGATATATATTTGTGTCCAATCATACAGAAAAAAGATTTGATCAATCAAAAAAGGAACTTAGCAATCCTTGTGGTGTTACAATATAAGATGACTTTTACGCTGGCTACAAAATAGACTTAAGCATGAGAATGGCTGCAACAATTAGCTAACAAAACTATACCCCGTTTGACTGTTGTTTGACATTTGATCATGCTTTACTCTGGCAAAAATTCTTCATAGAGCTGGACCCTTTATAATACAACATACATCCAAGAAGAGGCATCCGTCCAGCTTCAACCATTTCATCAAGAGATGGATGTGGCAAATGATAAAGTGACCGTGCAGAGTCTTCGAGTGCCACAGCTCCAATGACAAAAGGTAACGCATTGAAATACACTGACAAGCTTTTATCTACCATGTTCTGCTTAATCTTACATCTCTTCAGTAATTCGCCAAGTTTGTCAGTTTCTTTCATTTCCTTAATCAGAGGTTCACTTGGACCTTCATTTAGATCTTCCATTGTATTATAACTGGCTTTTACAAATTCAACATGCCCGACATTCTTTCGATGCTCCATTTCATTGCCTGCGCCAGTTGTGGGAAAATCTTCGCTATGTGAAGTCATACCTGTGCAAGGTTGGAAAGCTCTTCCTTCCCCATCAAGCATAGCACATTAAAGAAGAGGCATCCGTCCAGCTTCAACCATTTCATCAAGAGATGGATGTGGCAAATGATAAAGTGACCGTGCAGAGTCTTCGAGTGCCACAGCTCCAGGCATTGAAGCGGAAACATCAGGCTTCATCAGGATATACACTGAAAAAGATGTATCATTAACTAACTTCATCAACTGCCAATTGAATGCCCGTTGGAAAATCATAACCCAGTTTGGTACAAGGTAGTAGTGTGAGTTCTGGAGTTGAAGCTGCACAAACTTCTGCATTATAACACCTGCCTCTTTTTCTGCATGTGACAGTATCATCAACTTGGTAATCTCTGTGAAGTACTTTATTAGACAACTTTGAAGTTGTAATATCTGGTTTTCGACATCCACATTGGAACCTATGTGAACTATAATATCTGGTTTTCGACATCCACATTGGAACCTCTATGTAACCAAGACATAACGACAAGAATCCAAATAGATACATAACGAACAACTTTTCACCAACTAAACCAAGTGAGAACGAGTAAAACAGGGGTAAAAACATCTCTTTCTCTTTCATAGTGATCCCTTGATGCATTACAAACATAATAACAAAACACTCTAACAAGAGAACTTGATTTCCAATTCATATAAGTAAAGGAAATACTCCAGGAAATGGTAGATGTAGACAAAATTCGAACAAAATAAGGTTTAGCAGAAAGCATATGCAGTCAAGAATAGAAAGTTTACCGTGACCCTAGAAAGTTTGAAAAAAAAATTGTCTACTACACACATTTTGATCCCTTCTAACACCTCTTCCTCTTCAAACCTTCTTGTAAGCCATTATTGCTCCTCGATAGTAATAGTTTGAACACCAAAAATATTCGAATCTAATTGCCAATTTTCAGATTCTTTGTAAAGGTTTTGATACAAATCCACAATAGACCTCTTAATTTCCATAGAATCAGAGGACATAACCCCATCGATCATCAAAGAATCTATAGTGTTGATTCGCTCATGCGTAGCAGCCATTCTGTGGAAATACTTTGTGTTCTTGTCACCCTATTTGATCCATTGAATTCTTAAAATAAATAAAGATAAAGAATGTGATAGCCATCATTTTTTCAAGTAATTTTGAGTTCTTTTGTAAAAAATATTTTGGAGTGGTGGAATAAAACACAATTTTCATAGATATTTATAGTAGGTTGAAAATTAAAATAATTTCCATTTTTGGACTTAATAAAGATTATTTTGAAAATTAAAATTATTTTCTATTTTTGGACTATAGTGGGTTGATGGTTCAACACGTGATCAATGCAGGTCAAACTTGGTCAACAATCCTTTTTCTTTTCATTTTTATCGTTGAAAGTATCTCCTTTCTTTCTCATTTTTGATGATTCCACCATTGTTATTGAATTCGAGCCAATGAGAGATGATTTTTGAAGCAATCTTTTGAAGAAATTTGTTGGGTAAGCCTCTTTATCATTTCTAAATCATTTTCTAATGATTTCATCTCCCAAAGCCATTTCTAAATTAAGACTTCAAAGTGGACTTTGGGGTTTTTTCTCCAAATATTGAGAAAATCTATTTTCTTCGATTTTTAAATTCTAAAAAGCCCAACAAAGCAATTCTGTTTTTTTTTAACCATGTTTCTATCAACCAAGCAATTATGCTTGGGTGGCATTAGATTGATTTTATCTTTTTGTATGTGCATTTGTGCTTTCGTAAGAGACTAGAGAGAGGCCTCTACCATGGGATCATAAGATGTACTTGAATGTTTATTGAGGAATAGACAGAGATGATGCCTTTTGCAAATTCTAAAAAGCTTGGAGAGCGATTTTGAGCGAGGTTTTTTGTGGATTTCTATTTGAATAAGCTTTCTAAATACTAAATCTTTGAGTTTCATTATTTTACCATTTATTGATTTTTTATCTCTATGCTATGTCAATAGTGAATAATTATTATTGAATAGAAAAAGTATTTTATTAAATAACCTACCTATTCAAGTAAACACAATAGGATTTTGTTATTCAAAACATAACAACATTTATTAACCATTCTCTCACTCTTTACAATCCTATATACTAATTTAGGAAATATCTGGAAGGTATATTCCTATTATGTTAAACTAAAGAAGGTTTATATTTACCCTTTTAATTTAGTGAATATATTTACTTTCTTAGCCTTTTTATAATAATCATATTATTGGCTAATATTGTCCATTTTTTTTCCCTTAAAATTATCCACATTTATTAAAATTGCCGCTATATTAATTAATTAGTCAAACTTCTCAAATTTCAAATCGAGTGAAATACTTCTTTCGCATAGTCAAAAATATTTTCTACAATTACTTTGATGTTATTTTGCCATTTGGTTTGACATAATAACATAATATCTATTATGCACGTTTAGTATTCGATATCTATTTTATTTAGTTGAAATGTTTCGACTATGTTTTAAATCTCAAATCCCCAAAATATTCGGCCCAATAATAAACCAGGTCCAACACTAAAAAGCCCAATCAAAACGTAATATTTGGGCACCTCAAAAGCCCAACCAATATTGTCTCCTTTGGACCAAGCCTTCACGGGTTTATTTTTGGGCACCAATGGGGCTGTGTTGAACCTTATAAGTTGGTCATTTGCTCTTTTCACAATCGATATGAGAGGAGTTTGCATCCCAACAAACCTCCCCTCAAATTCTGACCAGATAATCTCGTGACCTCCTCTTCAGCGATTATCGTTTTCAGATTTGCCACCATCTTGTACCGCTGCAACAACTCATGGGACATGCCGCCCGACCATCTATTCCTGTCGAGAAGACTTTTGACAGAAGACATTACATCGCTAGGTTACACCATCTGCTTGTCTTCTCATCTTCTAAGGTATTTGTTCTTCTTTCTCTCTTTTCAAATAATAATTTTATCGAACCTCATAAATTCGTTGTTCTTTTTATTTTCCTCTTTTATTATTTTTAGCGGCTTTTATTTTTGGGATAGTAATTGTGAAATAATTATTCTACACAATTTGCTTCCGCAACAGTTACTCCCTAATTGTTAGTGACTAAGGCAAAAATTTTGTTTAAGGATATTCAAAATTTTACATGTGTGTATATATATGAAAAAAATAATTTTTGACCTAGTATAATATTCGACTAAGCATCTTTTGCTATATTTTGATATGTGTAGTGTAGTCTATTAGTAAACCATTGCATCAATGACTCAATAACTAAAATTATATGATAACTCAACAAATAACAGCAACAACAATATACTCAGTGAAATTTCACAAGTGAAGTCCAAAAAGGATAAAATGTAAGCAAATATTATCACTACCTTATAGAAATAGAGAGGTTGTTTGCGAAAAATACTCAATTATGCAATAACTCAAGAACTAAATTTACTATATATTTTTAGAAATTTATTTCATATAAATGAAGCTTTCACAACATGTTTGACGAAACTCTTAGAAGAGGATTTGTTAGTTAATTACTACTAAGTAGAAGGAGGAGAAGGCCAATGAGGGCACTTATTATTGCATTCATCCATTGTATTAAAACACCATGTAGGGTCAAAATTTGCATCACAACACCATAGCTTTATTGTTGGCATGAAAACACACTTGCCAAGACTAATAAGTCTCCCATCCTTTCTCCCATGTTTGATACTCAATTTATCAAATACTTCTTCACCTATACATAAAAAATTAAAACAAAAAAGTGATTATTAATTAAGATGAGGGACAAATAGAAAAACAAGGGAACATAATTAAATTGGATTCAATTTCATTGCATTTACTACCAAGGATATTATGGTGAGATGGATAGGATTCTTTTCTTGATCTCAATTAAAATTTTTGATTTAGCCTTAATTAAGTTATCGATGATGGAACAAAAATCTTTATTAAAGAGATTTTTAATTAAAAAGAAAGAGCCTATATATATTTGTTCAATCTTTTCCTTTTTATTAAAGAGATTTAAAATATAAAGAAGTAAATATATAAATAAAGAAGTCAATTAATTCAATATATTATATATATGGACATAAAATAATAACCTTCACCTTGTATGTAAAGTATATCTTTTAAACAAGGAATTCGTCTAAATATCTAAATATAAAAAATTATAGTAGGAAATGTTTTCCATTTTAACGAACCTTATTGGACATGAATTTAGATATGTTAGAGCCACAATACTAATATCAAATACCAAGTGAATAAAATAAAGAGGTATTAATTTTATCTTGTTAGGCAACCCTACTAAAAAGATAAGAATTAGTGTTGGACAAATTTTCTAGCTAAACAATAAAATTTATTACTAATCTTACTTAATGATAAATTGTCATAATATTATGTAATTAGTTATGAAATAATTTAACGACGAAATCCATAAATAATTCTTGTAATGAAAGATTTCATTTTTAGAATCATAATTGCATTCATAAGCAGGAAAAATGACAAAAAGAAGTAAATTAAAGAAAATCAAATCTTTAGAAAAATCAATCATTTTCTCAAGTAATTTGGAGTTCTTTAATAAAAATTATTTTTTATCAATATTTTAGTGGGTTGAAAATTGAAATCATTTTACCCTTTTGGTTTAAAAATTTGTTTTTTTTTGGAGAGAAATCTTTATTAGATAAGTTTTTTTCTTTTTGACTAAAGATTGTTAGATATTTTTTTTCTGCGAGTAAACTTTTATCTTATTTACGAGGAATCGATTCCTCACATCCTATTTCCCCCCTACCCTCATTTTTTATTTATTTAAATAGATGGGTAAAATCTCTTTC
>DF365941.1:7125-18265 GCA_000787875.1 Solanum virginianum
AATTCCTTGTTTAATTAGTTGACTTTCTGATTTCATCAGCTAGCTCCCCCTGTATAGATGACCTTTGATTTACAAGATGCGATGGTGTTTTTCTCCCCTTGTCGATATCATTATCCAAAGACACAAAGCACAGAGCAGTAGCAGAGTAGGGAACATATACACAGGCAGTAACTGTAGCATACTAGATCAAGCATACAAATTATACATCAATAAAGCATATATAATATAGCAAAAAATGTGTATAAAGTCTTCTCCCCCTTTGTAATGAGCCTTTGAGAGTTTGAAAACATGATTTGGTAACAGGAGTTTTCAAAACATAGAGGTTGTTTGACAAAAACTTCCTCCTTGATAAAACCTTTTAGAAATGCACTTTTGACATCCATTTGAAATAGTTTGAAATAATAAAAAGAGGTAGAGGCAAGAATTATGCGAACAGATTCTTACCCTGATATAGGAGAAAAAGTTTTGTCATAGTCAATACCTTCTTGATGAGAGTAGCTTTGGGAAACTAACCTTGGTTTGTTTCTTACCACATTCCCATGTTCATCCATTTTGTGTCAAAAGACCCATTTTGTTCCTATGACTGAGCAATTGTTAGGTTTTGCACAAGGGTCTAGACGTCACTGCGATAAAATTGTTCTAACTCTTCCTTCATTGCATTTACCCAAAATTCATCCTTGAGAGCTTCGTCCAGCTTTTTAGGCTCCATTTGAGAGACCAATGCAAGTGATACTTGCTTTCTCAGTGATGCTCTTGTTTGCATTCTATACGTAGAATTTTTGATGATGAATTCATTTTGGTAGCTTTCTCTGTGCCACCATTCTCTTGGAACTATGACCTTTTCGGGAAGAAAAGTCAATTTTACAGGACTGGGAGTTGACTTCTCAGTTGCAGAGGGACTGGATGGAGAATTCTGAGGAGGATGACTAGGAGGGTTTTCCTCAGGCAACTGCAAGCTTGATTTAAAGTCATCAAAGATAATGTGTATAGATTCTTTGACACAAAGAGTGCATTTATTAAAAACTCAAAATGCACGACTAGAAGGAGAGTATCCAATAAATATACCTTTATCACTTTGAGGATCAAACTTACCCAAATTATTCTTATTGTTATTGTGGACATAACATTTGTAGCCAAAGGGATGAAAGTAGCTAATGTTTTGCCTTTTTTCTTTCTAGAGTTCATAAGGAGTTTATTTTAGAATGGGTTCAATAATACACCTGTTCAAGATGTGACAAGCTATACTGATTTGTTTTGCCTAGAAATGATCAAGTAGCCCTTGATCCAACAACATTGTTTGTGCAGTAAGTTGGAGAGATCGATTTTTCTATTCCACCACTCCTTTCTATTGTGGGGATATTAGTGAGGAAAAGGTTTGAGTGATGCCATGATTGTTGCAAAACTCTTCAAATAGTTTATTTTCAAATTCTCCTCCATGATCACTATGAATGCTGGTGATGAAATAACCTGCTTCTCTTTGAATTTTTTCACACAACACTTTAAAATTTGTGAAGACTTCATGCTTATGAGATAAGAAAATTACCTAGGTGAAATGAGAATAATCATCGATAATAACAAAAGCATAACAATTACCACCTATACTTACCATTTTTATTGGTCTGAAGAGATCCATGTGCAGGAGTTGAAATGATTTTGTTGTCTGGACATTATTAGTGGCTTTGAACGATGATCTGGTTTTGTTTTCCGAACTGGCATGCATCACAAGGGTGATCTTTTTCAAACATCATCTTTGGAAGTCCAATAACCAGATCAAGTCTTAAGAGTTTTTCAATGGCATACATACTGGCATGCCAAAGTTTCTTGTGCCACACCCATGGATTATTTGAAATAGCTGTTAGACATGTTAGAGTGGGAAGATCCACATTGTTTAGCACATATATGTTCCCTAAATGTTTACCAACAATGGTAATGTTTTTCAGTAAATTTGAGATGGTGCATTTCACAGCATTGAAGTTTACATCAAACCCAGCATCATAGAGTTGATTTATGCTTAAAAGATTATGTTTGAATGCGTCAACTAGGGAGACTTCAATGAGGTCACATGAGGGACTTATTGTGATTAGACCAACACCTGTAACTTCACCTTTTGCAAAGTCACCGAACCTCACATATCCTCCATCAAATTTCTTGACACTTTTAAAATTCTCTTTCTTTCCTGTCATATACCTTGTGCATCCGCTATCAATGACCCATATTCCTTTTTTGTAAGATTTATTTTGGGGTGCCTACATAAAGAGAAAATTAATTTGATTTAGGTCCCCAATTTTCATTGGGTCCTTGGTTGTTAGTAGTAGACACGTTTGGTTTCCAGATCTAAATCCCAGTTTCAAAAGTGTTACACTTGAAAGTTTTGTGGCCAACCTCATCACAGGTGAAGCAGATAGGTCTATAAATGCCATTGTTTTCAAAATCACTAGTTTTTGGCATGTTTTTACGAAAAGTAGTTTTAGAATGAAAGGAACATTGGCTTGAAGTTTTTTGAGAACTTTTTAAGTGAATTTTTACTTCATCAAGCTCCTCTTGAAGTAAGTTAATTTCAACTTGACTTCCTTCAAGAAGAATTTTCCAGTTCTTCTTTTCATTGGAAATCTTATTATATTCATCAATGACCTTTTGAAGTTCATCAGTAATCTTGTCAATAGCATTCTGAAGGTCATAGCAATTTGGACATTTGGGAGTTCTTACCTCACTGGTTTCACTAAGTGTTATAAAATAGATGTTAGTTGTTTCAGGGGGATCGTCCTAAGATTCCTTCTTCATCACTCCATGCACCTAGTCATTTTGAGTTATTGCCTCTGTGTGCATTTTTCTTTCTCAATTCCAGGCAGTTTTAATGAATGTGTCCAGGTCTTCCACAGTGGTAGCATCAATCTTTATTTTCTTCATTTTACCTTGGCTCTTGTTATGGTCTATGTCTCTATTGTCTAAGCATCTGCCAGACTCCTCGCGTATTTAGAGCCATTCCCTCATTGTTGGTTTCATACAGTTCTTCTTCCTAAGTGAAAGTTTCTACTTTGAAGGCGACTGATTTTTTCTTGTCATCCTTTTGGTATCGCTGGATGTTCTTGTGCTCATAAGCTATGAGGTTTTTGTGCAGTTCATCGTATGTCATGTTTTACAGATCACTATCTTCCAGAATTGTTGCTTTGTTTCCCATGCCTTGGGAAGGCTTCAGATCAGTTTCCTAACTTGTAGGGAGTTTGAGTATACCATACCTAGGGATTTTAGTTCACTGACTTTTTTTCTGAACTTGGAGAACATGGTTTCGACGTCTTCATCCTCACCCATCTTTAACAGTTCATACTCATTGACTAGAGCATTTATATGCATCTCCTTGACCTTGCTTGTTCCTTTATAAGATACTTCCTGTTTGTCCCACATTGCTTTAGGAGTTTTATAGGTTGATATCTTATCATACTCAGATCCTCTCACAATACAGTAGCCGAGACTAATGGCTCAGGCTTTGTCTGTAGCACTTCCTATTGATCTTTGATGATTTTGGATGATTCGAAATGAACTGGTTTCCCAGCGGAAGTGCTAGAAATATCTTAGGAACTTTTTTGATGACTAGCCAGGCTTGATAGTCTGTGGATTGGACAATGATTCTGAATCTTTCCTTCCAATGATAGTAGTGTTGACCTTTGAAATAGGGAGGACGATTCGAGGAGTGACAACCCTGAAGAATAGCATCGAGAATCTGGTAGTTAGCCATCTTGATCTTTTCTTATAAGTTGTTAGACTTATAGAGTGAGGCCTTGCTCTGATACCAATTGATACTCAAGAGGGAGGTGAATTGAAAACTTAATGGTAGTCGACTGCGTTTTAGACTTAGTTGACTAATGCAGAATTAAATGTAATGCAGTGAAGTAAAGAACATAGAGACGTATGCTGGTTTGGACCACCAATGTGGTACCTAGTCACATCCCCTTAGTTTAGTAGGGTTCCTTTTATTGTTCAAAGTTAAAGGATGGTAACAATCTCTATTTTCTGGTCATATCTGATACGCAGATCCGAACAATTTGTCAACTTCTCTAAAAAAGCCTAGTCTAGAAAACCTCATGTTTTTCTCTCTTTCTTTACAATTGTTCACTCAAGGTTACAATGCTTTGTAGTGTAGAATAGTAGAATTTTCAGCCTAGATTTTTTCTTAAAAGAACTAATTCTAAAACTAAGAAAGAGGAATAAAATAGAGGGTTTGTAATAGACTAGCCGTCGGAGGTATTACATGACACAAGAGAGTTCTTTCAATCAATAATTAAGGGGATCCATAATTGGGAATACATCCAGTTGTAATTGGATATCTTTCCGTCTGTGACTCTTCATTTTGGTATGACTTGATCTTCTTTCATTCAGCAACAATCATCCAGGGATTCCATCTTTCCGCGATCTTCTCTCAATCAAATCTGTAGATGGATCTTTGACGAGTTCTCTTTCCTTGTAATACTTTATGAATCTGACAATGCTTAGAGTACTTCTCTTTTCTCAGTCATTCCATAAGATCTTCTATCTTCTTTCCTTTTTGGTTTTCCTGCAAGCAAAGTCATCAAAACTTATTAGAGACCAACAGAAGGTACCATCGAAACTTAAAGGTAAGATCTACATAGCTGTATGATTAAGCAAACTATGTCATATGAGGTGGAGTATTAGTCGATCAAAAACTTTCATGTAAGATGATAAGAGATGTATAAATGAGAATGCTGAGATTGATATGTAATCATACTAGGAGGGTAAGATTAGGAATGAGGATATGTTAAACAATGTGAGAATAAATCTGTGGGGACAAGCTAAAGGAAGCAAGAATGAATCTGTGGGGAGAAGCTAAAGGAAGCAAGACTAAGATGGTTCGATAATGTGAAGAGGACATACATAGATGTCATAGTGAGGAGGTGTGGAAGATTGATATTGATATGTTTCATGAGAGGTAGAGGTAGGTTGAAGAAGTATTGAGATGAGGTGATTAATAGTATATGAAACATCTTAGCTTACCAACAAATTACCTTAGAAAAGAGGTTATGGATGCGAGAATTAGGATGAACAGTTGGAAGATAGCTGAGTGTAGTATTATTTACCAAATATGCATATTACATTACATATAATTCTCCTTGCATACCAATAGCATTGGACTAGTTTTGTAATAGTTTTTCTGTCAATTTCTACTACTTCTTGTTATTTCTTTGTTTCAGTTAATGCTTTATTATGTTGTTGTTACTATTCCTCTTTTGATTTCTATATGTAATTACTTTCTATTATTTGCCAGGCGTGCTTTACTTCTGGTTTTTTAAAAACTGCTTCGATATGTGTTACTTGAATTGAGGTTCATTTGGAAACATCTTGTCTACTTTCTCGAGGTTGGAATGAGATCTACACACAATATACCCTTTGAAAACCTAATCTATAGAATTACAGTTGGTATACTATTGTTGTTGTTGTTGTTGTTGTTATTGAATCATCGAAAAAGCAATGGTACTATATATTGATGGTGTACGAATACATCAAGTCTTCTAATTTAGATTTCAATAATTTAATTTTTTAAGGAGGGGGAAGGAAACATAAATTAGAGAGGTGATTTGATGACTGATTTAGGAAATCTTTAAAATCCATGTATCTCCTAATTAATATACTATTTTAGTATTTTTAACTTCAGTCTCTATAATCTATAAGACAAATACACATAGTGTATCTGATTTAAATTTTCACTAGACCATTCATGTTCTTGCATATATGTCAACATCTTCTTCCTCGTATTCCTTTTTGACCCAAGGTGAACAAAACTCTTCCTTATTTTTTTATTATTTTTGTTTTTTATTTGTATTTTATATTATTCATGCAAAAATCAAACAAAAGAAAAAGATGCTTATAAGACTTTATAAAACTAGAAAAATGGCAAAGGAAAAAACTAAATATTGTGCATATAAATTTTTGCTGCAAATGTACTCTTAGTGTTGAAACATCGATACAATAATCAACAAATCATTAGAGGTTCGATTAGTCACTACTTTATTTTTTTACATTGTTTATATCCTTAAAGTTTTATGATGTGATGATGATGATGATAATTTTATGTCTTTTAAAGCCTTTTTTGTGTATGTAAGGATTTAGGTCATGTATTCCGCCTCCAGTTCTTTACATTTACATTTGAGTGAGAGATTAAGGCTTTGTTCGTTTTCATTAACATTTAGATGTCTGAATCTGAATGCACATATAAATGAGTAAGATGTTGTCTTGGAATTTGAACACTGAATTATTAAGATTATTTATTTTATATATATAGACACACACACACAAACACACACACACACACACACACACACACACACACACATATATATATATATATATATACAAAATAAATATATAACACACACACACACACACACACACACACACACACACACACACATATATATATATATATATATATACAAAATAAAAATATAATTTAATTAAAAATAAATAAAATAACAATAATATTAGATTTAAAAAAAATGAAATACTTGTTCTTACTAGTGATGGTGGAGATAGTTTGTAGTAGTAGTGGTAATAGAAATAGTTGTTCACTAGTGGGTAATAATAATAGTGGTGATAGTTGTGGCAGTGGAGGTAGTTGGTGTTGTGGTAAATATCATAAGGTTAGACTGATAGTGTTGTTTGTGGTTGTAATGGTGAAGCTAGTTAATGGTGGTAACCAAAGAATATATAGTAGTTGATAATGTATTTGTGGTAGTTGGCAATGGTTCTAATTATGATGATGGGGGTTGATAGTAAAGATTGACCATAATGGTGGCAGTGGATGATAGAACTAGTAGTGGTGGAGGTAGATGGTGATTGAAGAATGTATGTTGGTAGGTGGTAGCGGTGCTAGTTGTGATGGCAGAGTTTGTTGGTAGTAGAAATTAACTATAGTGATAGTAGAGGTGAAAACAACCATAGAGATTTGGGAGGTGATGGTAACTAATATAATTATACTGATAGAGAAAATAATGTTACCAGTTGATAGTAATAGTTAATAAAATTGGTTGTTGTGATGGCAAAGGCGGCTAGTGCTCGACAAGGGTAATGGTAGTTCACAATAACGATGGTGGTGATGGTGGTTGAGAGGGAAGTTGTGATTAGCGGTGGTAACTAGTGATGGTGAATATTATCACACAAAGATACCTCTTAATGATATTATAAATATATTTTAAACAATTTAGACTAGTTAAACGCTACAAATCTTAATAAAAACGAAATATATGCAACCGTGTAATATTTAAATCATTCAGATCCAACCCTCTATTAAATGTAAGAATAGGGATTGTGAAAAATCTTTAGGTTGTTTTCAAATGAGAGTGAATTAGTTAATGAGTTGGAGAGTAATTGTCACGACCCAACCTACGTCATGATGGCACCTCTAATGGGGTCAAACTTTATGATCTAGCACGCTTAGGCTGTCTAGTACCCTTAGCCCTTTTCATTTGCCTTGATCTAGTTTAGCACTTAGTCAATGACTATGAATGTAAGACAACCCAAGCATGTCCAAGAACAAGTCCCAATATTATATATAACTTGTACCCTAAAGAAAGCTCACAAATACTTAACCTTACAAAATTCATCAAGGACAAATTTTGCCTAAGACAGGTCTACTTGTTCCTTTAAGTAGGCCCTAGCACCCAGTCACATGCCATAGTTTATAGTTTACATCCCCACCTGATGTACAATAATTTAAAATTTGATTTACAAGCCTTAACTATAATACTGACAAGCCTATAATAGCTAGTAATTGCCAAAACTGCCCAATTTCCTAGACATGCAAGGCACACATAGGCAACCATCAAATCTGGTGGTAAAACACTGCCTCAACTGCCCAGCTTCATACCTACCCATGTGCCTTCTCTATTCCCAGGTCTTGCTCTTCATAACTTGTCATACTGGTCAAGTTCCCTAAGCCATTATCCTTTTCCATCATTTAGCCTCAAACCTATTTAGCCACAATCATTCCACGACCACAGCCTTACCTTGCCTTGCCCAACTTTTCTCATGACTTAGCCACATCTTACCTGACACTCCTTCGCCACGCCTATGCAAAGTACTTCCTTCACTTGAACTTAATCTTGACCAAATTTATTAGGCCATGGCTAGTTCATCATGTAAATTCCTAGCCAAGATCGAGCCACTTGAACCATCAAGATAAGGGTCTAACAAACTTCCCCCACCAGATGAGCTCATCATCCTCGATGAGGTAGCATCCAAGTATGCTTCAATCTCATCCTCAAACTACCATAATGATGATCCTTTCTCCCAGGTTGCATCACATTCCTACTTTCCTTTCCAGTAAATAGGAACTCTGTCTGCCTATTCTTCTTACTATGTCCCAAGGTCCTATGATCCAGAATCTTCTCAATCTATTCTTCAAACTGCGTCCGCATAATAGAAGGAGCATGTCCGATTTTTTACCTTGTTGGATCCTCGACATCTTCATGAAAAGGATTCAGGTATCTTATATGAAATATAGGGTGAATCGTTAGTCTTTCTCGAAAGTTCAGTTGATAAGTGACTTTACCCAATTTTTCTACAACTTCGAAAGGTCCATCATATATTGAAATCAGATGAATTCTCTTACTATTATTGATTTTCTTCCAGATTTCTGGAGTATGTTCCAGCAATACTTTCTCTTTATCCTGGAATTCCAAAGCTTGCCGATGTCTCTCAGCATACTTTTTCATCCATTTTACCGACTTTATCAAGTTGTTCTATGCTTTATCTAGTATTTCTTTCATTCCTAATGCATACCTATGGGAAGCAAGAAATTTCCCTTGTGACATAGATTTAGGGACTTCCAATGGTGTGTTAGGTTGTATTCCCAATATCCACTCAAATAGACGTCTACATTGCTTGACATTCTTAGAAACCCATGGACAATGTCTCAACTTATGATTCGTTGCACCACAACCAAAACATGCACTTGAATTGGCTAAAAGATCTCCCATATGGTACCTCCCACACTTGTGGCATGTTGGAGAAGCTTGACCACCCATACCCTCACCTTGATACTTAGGGCTATACACCCTATCCTTGTAAAAATTAGGCCTAAAAGAAATATCAAAAGACAAGGTAATAGATGAATATATTTTTCAATTGTAGCATTTTTTGCTTTCTTTAGGGATCTTTGTTGCAATAGATGAATATAATTTAGAAACGATGATAGAGGTGTTGGTATCTCTATTACTTCTTCTACCTACATTGGACTACTTTCATTTTGCCCGTCAGTTGGAACACCTACCTGCTCCTCTGGTTCCACCACCTCCTCTTGAAATATCTTATATATTACTCTATTTTTTGTTTTTTATGTAGTGTTCTATAGCTCCACTTTCATTGTTACTGGTATCGATAATTTTTCTTGGAAATTTCCCTTTTGTGGTAGATTTTCTTCACTAGGTAGGTCAGAGATTCATATTTTATGTTTTTAAATAAGATCAGTATAAGAACATAACATTTCACACATACTCGGCTAATTACTTATCTTGTCCTTGCAACAACCATTGAATCATACTTTCAGTTTTGTGTTGTTTTTCTCAAGAACGGGACCATCTGAACATTCTTACGAGTTTGATGTCTTACATCATGGAAGGACATATAGGTTTGAACTCTTATTTGCATAATTATTGTTCCAGTTATTTCATCCTAGGTAACCTTGGTTTATCTTTGGCCTTATGGGAATGACTCCACTAGCCTTAGAATTCTTCCTTTGGTAGTTCTCGCGCTCAATGTTGGTAGCCTTATCAGGGATCAGCTAACCATAATCCTGATTTCCATTGAAAAGAGTAGTAAGAGAAAGATTACTGTTAGATATACTCCAGCGTTATCTAATGAGAGACATGCTTGGTTATGCCTAGTTACCTTGTCTAGAATCTTGCATGTTACATCATAGGTCTATTCAATCAAACCACACCCCTAACCGTGTTATCGGCTATGGATTTTTTAAGGGTGTCAAGCCTTATATAAAATTTCTCTAGAAAGATATTTTATGGGAATTCATGTTATGTGATTGGTAGATACATTGCTTGTTTTTCTCCCATGCTTCATACAACTACTCCAGGCATATGCTAAAAAGGAAAATATTTTATCTCTTAGTTCAGCCTTTTTTCACTAAGGAAACCATTTTTTCAACAAACTAGTGATGGAGTCTTGTGGTAAGCTATAGATATATGTTCTTGCTTCTTCTGCAAGGGAGAATTTGAATACTCAATCTCAACATTATAGTATTCTCAGGGCATATTAGTTTGTGTGTATTTAGGTGCACACCCGTATAAAGTTTTTCATCTGCTGATGGGGATCAAGATAGGTGGAGTTTTGGATCAAAGCTTCAGTCTTTAACATGCATGGTTAGGAAGTTTGTATCTACTTTAAAGGACATTTGTATCTACTTATAACATAGTTATAGATGTTTGTATCTACTTGTAAAGTTCTTTAAGTGCTAATACTATGTCATTTGCATAATATATTTCCCTAGGTAAGCTAACATTGAGCATGCAAGCAATGGATTAGCAATTTACCTTAGGCTTTAAAGGATTAGCAATTTACATTGAGAATATCATTATATTACATATATCTATATATATAGTTTTCTCACTTTCTACCAGCTAGTTGTATGCTTGCCAAAGCTGCTCGGAATCTAGTATCTTGGCTACTATCTTCTCTTTTTGGGTTTAGGGGGATATTTATTACCCATTTTGCTATTTATCTTTTGGGTGTTTATAGGTTGTGAGATATTTTGAATTTTCTAATATTTTTGGCATTTTTGATGTTTTGGGTGTTTAAGATTTGTGATAAATTAGTTTTTTATTGTTTTGACATTTTTGGTAATTTTTTATGTTTTGGATTTATAGATGATAATGGAAGCTACATAAGCTTTGAATGAAGAAGATGGATAAAATAAATCATCAATTCCAAGGCAAATTAAAGGGACTTATGATACACTCCCACCAACACATGGTACACTTCTTGCACATCACCTGAACAAAATGAAGCAAACTGGATAGTTAATAATGCCAGAAACCATAAGGAACAAAGGTAAAGGAAAGGAAATAGAAGTGGTGGTTGGTTTAGCCAACCAGGGAGGGCAACCAAGTAAGGCTTAAGG
>DF365940.1:0-12834 GCA_000787875.1 Solanum virginianum
TTACACTCAATCACTTAAATCCTTCACTAACATTAATGAGGTCAGGCCTTTCTTTTTTTTCAACTCAATGGAGTCAACCCAAGAGAACTCACTATTCAACCATGGATACCTCAACCGAACCAGAGACCAAACCCAACCAACTCTCCCATGGAGGATAAAAAAGTAGAGGGGAAGAGGAGGAAATGTCTCACCCCTTATTCACAGAAATAATGAACTTAAGAGGTTTAGACCTTATGTTCTTCTTTGAGATGGAAGACAAGAAGTATATCTTCAAATGTCCTCCAAATATCAAGAAATGCTCAATAGATTTTCGTCCACCTTTCAATCCCAAAGCTACCAAGATAGTGATAATTTTGAGTCCAATCCTAATGACTCACACAATAGAAGGAATGCCTAACAATAATATTAATTTTATGCATTGTGCCAAAACTATTATAGTCTATAATATTCATGGAGAAGATAATGGCTGCTTTAACAGAAATCTTAAAGTAATCATTATGGTTCACAACTCTTACATTTTGTCCCTTCTTGAAACTAGGTTAGAAGATCACCTTAAAGAGAATATTCATTTTAATAGTAAGTTCGAAGTTTATGCTACTGATAGATCTAAGGAATAGTCATGTTGTGGCATGATAACTTGATCATGGCGAATTAAGTGAGAAACTCTAGTCACGAGCTCCATGCAATGGTCCATGTAAGTGCTTCTTACCAACCTTGGCTTTTAAATATTATTTACGCTAGTAACAATCATATGATTTATGCCCTTTGGAATAACTTGAAGGATATTAGAGACTCTTACAATGCCCCTTAGCCATTAGGAGGTGATTTTAATGATATCACTGGTCAATATAATAAATGGGATGATCGGCCTTATAATATTTCTAGACTAACAAATTTAATAGTTGTATTCACTACTGTAACCTAGCTCTTAGATCTTGGCTTTCAAGGTTCCCGTAAACTTGATCAAACCATCATAGTAGAAAAGTTTTAAGACTTAAGAATAGACTATTGCTTGGCAAACAACAACGGTTCCCGTAAACTTGATAAAACCATCATTGTAAAAAAGCTTTAAGACTTAAGACTAGACTATTGCTTGGCAAATAACAACTGGCTCCAAAGTCATGCAAATGCTATAGTTACCTATCTCCTAGACAATTCATATGACCTTCTTAAGCATACTTCAGATTATTTTCACAATTTCTAAACTACCTCCCATACAATGTCCTTTAATACTACTTTTAATACTACTACCAAAATTACCACTTCCTTCAACACCACTTACCTTTTTAATTTAGAAACCCCTTTCAGAAATACTAAAATTCGTATTCCATCAAATTGTTTCAACCGTTTGAATCTCCAAGTCCTGATGGACTCCATTTTTTTTTCTATGAAAAACTGTGGAACATTATTGGTCTCTCTGTGAAGAATTTCATTAATAAGGTCTTCAATATTTAAGAGATCCTTCCTACTATCAATCAAACCTATCTCTGCCTGATCTCTAAGAGGAACAATGCCAATCATCTTCAAAACTTTAGACCTATAGGACTATGTAATACGACCTTCAAGATGATCACAAAAATCATTGTTGTATTAAAACCTACTTTCAAAATATTATTAGCCCTTGCCAAACTAGCTTCCTAAAAGGTATAAGGCCTACCAATAATGCTATAGTTATTCAGGAAATTATGAACAACTTTAGGAACCCGAAATCTACTAGAGGTAACTTTATAGTAAAGCTTGATCTGGAAAAATCTTTGATAATTGGAGTGGTCCTTTATTTATAGATCCTTAGTATATTTTAAATTTCTCCCCAAGATATCTGAAATCAAAATGTCCCATATTTCCATTTCTTCTGTGGCTATTCTTATCAATGGTATGAAAACTAATTTCTTTAACCCATCGAGAGGCATTCGTCAATGTGATCCTTTATATCCTTATATTTTCATCCTTTCCATGGAAATGATTTCTAACTATACAAACTAACAAGTTGATATTGGCCTCAGAACTCCTAGAAATATCACTAACCAGAGCCCCTCTGTTTCCCACCTTTTATTTGATGATGATTTGATTCTCATGACCAAAGCTAATATCTCCTCTGTTAATGCTATAAACCAATCCCTAGACCTCTACAATCTCTTGGGTCAAAGCGTTACCAAAATAAAATCTATGGTCATCCTGTCAACAAATTATAAAAGTTCGATTGCTTTCTTCTAATCTACCACTATTAGTATTACTCACACTAAAATGTTTGGCAAATACCTTAAATTTCCCATCCTTTTCAACTCTCATACACCTACAGACTTCCTCTATATCCTTGATATAATGAAAAAGAATCTTGGGATTGAAAAATTAATTTCCTCTCTGTGACGGGAGAATCACTTTGGTCAAATCCAACATAAATTCTATCCTTAATTACCATATGCAATACTTTAATATTCCCCCAAACCCTCAAGCATATAGCTTGGATCCAAAGAGATTACCCTATCCAAATTGGCAAGATGTCACTATCTTTAAATCTTTGGAGGTTTCAACATTCTTGCTTGGAAAATGTTCACTAACCTAAATCCCCTTGTACAAATTGCCTTTGTTATGGTAAAACCTTAAATATAAATATATATATATATATATATATATATATATATATATATATATATATATATATATATATATATATAGAGAGAGAGAGAGAGAGAGAGAGAGAGAGAGAGAGAGAGACTGTAAATATTATAAATATTTACAATATTTGTAATATTAGTAATGTTGATATTACCCAAAAAAAGAGAGATATAAAGTGAAATACAAAAAGTATATGCTTACATCCTCCGTGGATATCTCGCTGTGTAGGTACTCGGCGGAGCAGTTGGATATTGATTAATTGTCTCCATGCTTTCTCTGTCAACATCTTCCCTCTGCATTTATTTTATGAAAATATAAAATAATAAAATTTGCTACTAGGTGTTTTTGAGCAATTACACAAACAAAATACCTTTACATTATGCTAAATATTTTTGAAAAGAAATTACATGCATAAATCAACTTTTAAACTAGGATATATAAATTAGATAATATGCATATACCTCTGAACGCGAAGAGGATCCACGCAATAATCTTGGCATTCTTCTTTGTGCGTATCTTATCTACATTTATTTAACATAACAATATAAGTTTTTCGATAATACTAATAAATCTTTTATGATACTTGAGGCATTTCCATTTATTTGGTATAATTTGACCACACAAAACTTCAAAGAACAAAAGAATGATATTAATAGTCATGAATATATAAATATATTATAGTATTGTATAAATATATATACAACACATTTGAGTTTCGACATTTATCATTTTAAATATGTTACATCATTTGTGTTGTGGAAGTTTTTCATTAAGAATAAAATTTAAAAGTTTTAATTTAATTATTTTAAATATAAAAATATATTTTTTGCTTAGATGAACTAATAAATGATAGTATCAAATACAGCCAATGAAGAATAAGAGGAGACCAAAGCGTCAATGGTGTGCGAAGTGTATGCAGAATAGGCACGGATAAAAAGAAGTATGGAGGGGTGGTGGCTTATGAATAATGTACGCAGTGGAGTCTAGGGAAGGTAAAATGTACACAGACCATACCACTACCTCATAGAGATAGAGATGTTGTTTCCAGAAAATCCTCATCTTAAAAATCAAGTCCCATAAGCAGAAGATACTAGATATGAAAAAAAAGTGAAAAAAAAGAAAAAAGAAATACGACTAATAATGAAAAACAAATAATAGTATGTAAATACGATAAAGTAATAAATATAAGACGGATAATGACAATGCAGGAACAAGAGTAATATAAATGAAAAAAAAATTTGACCATCATACCCTTGTACCACTAGTTCTTAAATTTTCCCTTGAAGGAATGACAACGACATTGTCTCCATGCATATAGAAACAATAAAAGCAAAATACACGTCAATTTGAATTACTAGCTTTATTAATTAAAGGACAATAATAAAGATATTTTTAATAGAAATTGACATGTATATTATCATGTCATGTTGATTCAAAATATATGAGTGGTGATGTTGTTCATAGAGATATTGGTTGCTAGCAAAAGGGGGGGGGGGGTTTAAATAAGGGAGATATTTAGTTCGATTATTCTTTTTATAAGGATATGTTGATTAGGTTATTGTCTAAAAACTAAATAATGCAAGAATAAAGAGTCATCTGATTTAGATATGAGTTATGGATTAATTATGTGTGTTTTTTTTCCTATCGACATTTAACTGAATTCAAAATATGTTATTAGTCACCCCCCCTCCCCATCTCTTTTTTGATTGTCACGGTTTTTATTTTAGAGTCAAATTATATAAATTTTGGTTAACATTTTAAGATGTATTATTGATATGAAAAAAAGTTGCAATCAATAATATTTTTCTTATAGTTTTTGGATATCTAGATTTTTGTTTTAAAATATCAAATTAGTTTTACCTAATTTAGCTTTGAAAATTAGTCAAATTAACTTTGAAAAATGCAATATCACAACTAAAAAGGGACCAAGTATAAAATTCAAGAAGTTGTGACACACTGTTGCAGTATTGGATCGTTTAAATAGTTCACATAATTTTCTCATTTTATTTCAAGATAAATAGAGACAAGACGAGATACGTCATATTCACTACTAAAAACAATGAAAAAAAATTGAGGGATAGAAAATCGAAGGATATGACCTGTCCAAAAAATCAAGGAATTATCCATCCATTTCATCATTTTTTATTTTTTCAAAAAATTAATGAACTTTATGAAAATGGTCAGACATCTTTTTTTTTTGCGCAAAATTATAATTTTTTTAAAAGAAAATTTATGCAATCCCTTAGTTTTTTTTTTAATAAAATCAAGGGATTTCATAGATTTTTAAAATAAAAATTATAGTCAAAGAGTATAAACAAAAACGAAAAAAATATTTCATCAAAGAACAAGTGATGTTGAGTGGTAGAATTGTTCAAAGTCATATTAAATATATTGATTCAATTCTAAATAAAAATATTTTTTTATGTATATTTCTAAAAAATCAATCTTGTCTCTCGATTATTACCTATCCTATTCGTCGATTCTATAGAATCAATGATCTACAATCCATCAATTTTTCTTAAAAAATATATTCTGTCCTTCAATTTTTACCCAAGTTTTAGTTGTGGTTGAGTTACACATCAGTTTTTCTGGGGATAAGGTCTAATAATTTTTAAATAACGATTAGTTTCTTCTTGTTTGGTTGAGTTTTTCATTTCAGGACAAGCATTCCTAGGAATAATCATACCACAATTATAATATTATTTTTATAAAACATTCTGTGCGAACTAGCCAAAAAGGTTTGAATGAACCCCCTGAACACAAGGTGGCTCCGCCGCCTGCTAAACCTAATAAGCATTAACAACATTGAATTAAGTAATTACTCTATAAGAAATACCTGAGGTAAACAGGAGTTTGTTTGATCCCGTCATTCTGATTTTCTGAAACATCATTATTCTGAGACCTACATTCATATATATATATATATATATGGTTAGATCTAAAAAAATTGATTGATAAACGAGAATAAAAAAAATTACTTGTCAGGCATATTGCAGACCCGCTCATATGATTTTTTAGAAAAGTTATGCCTGAGCCCCCTGTAGTGCCAGATTTCGGGGGCTAACACCCATAAAAAACTGCAGAAATTGCATGATTGCACACAGAAGAAAGTGGTTAGATCTAAAAAAAATTGATCGACAATCTAGAATAGAAAAAAAATTACATCTTGAAAAAAATATAATCAGAGGATGATAGCTTCAAGAATAAGTCGTGTCTCCTCCCCAACTAATAAGAACTTTGACGCATTAGGCATACCTCTTATGTAAAATATATTTGTAAATATATTAAATATTATTGTGTTTGTAGATATTCTTTTGGATTTTAATTACCATATTAATGAATAAAAATATAAATGAGATTGATGAAATTTGATTCGCATAGTTCGAATCCAAAATTGATTTATAAAATACACTAGTTATATTTTATTATATCAACTTTTATTTATTTAATGGAAAATGGCTAAGTTATCATGATATGATCAATCGGGCTGTGCATAGGGATGGCAATGAAATGGTACAACGCATATGCAAGACAGGTGTTGGGTGGGTGCAGGGCTGTCACGACACAAAAATGGGAGTGATGGCATGTAAGAACCCATCTTGAGATGAGATGTCCCACAACGACAAAACACAAGAGAGATACTGGGTATATAACTAAAGGACATGTCTATATACTGTGAGGCGCCTTTTGGGGTGAGCCCAAAGGGAAAATTCCATGATGGCTAGACCCAAGAGCGGACCATACTTCACAGTGTTGGGCCAGTTCGTTACAGATGTTATCAGAGCTACGTGTTTTTTTTCCTATCGACATTTAACTGAATTCAAAATATGTTATTAGTCACCCCCCCTGTCAAACTTGTCGATGTGGGGCTAGAGTTCAGCTGAGTTTAGGCGAACACCGATGAGGAGAGGCAAAACTCAGTACTGAGTCTAGGAGAATCCTATGCGGTGGGGCAAACCACAACAAATACGCTGAGTCTATAAAAGGGTGTATGTAACAACATATCTTGAGATGAATTGTTCCACATTAGTAAAACACAGGAGAGATGTTGAGTATATAAGTAAAAGACAAGTCTATATACGGTGAGGCGCCTTTTGGGGTGAGCCCAAAGGGACAAATTTGTAATAGGCTAGGCCCAAGAGCGGATAATGCTTGACGATGTTGGGCTAACACCCATAGAAAACTGCCGAAATCGCCTGTTTTCTATTTCTTGGCCCATAAAATCCTACATGGCATCTCTCGCCATCATCGGGACACCTGGGATATTTGTTGGGGTCATTGTGGACCCACTTGTATGATTTTTTGAGAAAGTTCCGTTGGAGCCCCCTGCAGCGCTAGATTCCATGGGCTGACACCGACAGGAAACTGTCGAAATTGCTTATTTTCTGTTACTTGGCCCTTATAATCTTACCAAAAGCCCCCCCTCCCCCCTACCATATAGGCCACCTTTGCTTGTTGCAGACCCACTTGTATGATATTTTGGGAAAGTTGCGTCAGAGCCCCTACAGCGTTAGTATCCACGCGCTAACACGCACAGAAAACTTCTAAAATTGCCTGTTTCATGTTCTTTGGACCATAAAATCCTATCAGGCTTTCCCTACCACCGTCATGCTACTTCGGCCTCCTTATGATTTTCTGAGAGGGTTGCGCAGGAACCCCCTGTAGTGCCAAATTCAGTGGGCTAACACCCACAGATAATAGCTAAAATCGCATGTTTCCTATTCTATGACACATAAAATCCTATCGAGCGTCCCCCACTATCGTTGAGCCCCCTAGGCCTCTTGTCAGGCATATTGCAGACCCGCTCATATGATTTTTTAGAAAAGTTATGCCTGAGCCCCCTGTAGTGCCAGATTTCGGGGGCTAACACCCATAAAAAACTGCAGAAATTGCATGATTCCTGTTCCTTGGCCCATAAAATCTTACCAAGCGTCCCGCTGCCGGGCTACCTGGGCCCCTTTCCGGGCTCGTTGTGGACCCACTCATATGATATTTTAGGAAAATTACATAGAAGCCCCCTGAAGTGCCAAATTCTAGGGCTAATACCCTAAGAAAACTGCTAAAATCATCTATGTTCTGTTTCTTGTCCCATAAAATCCAACCAGGTGTCCCCAGTCATCATTGGGCCACCTTGGCCTTTTGTCGCACTGGCTATGGACCCATTCATATGATATTTTATGAAAGATGCACCGCAGCCCCTTACAGCGCTAGATTTCCTAGGCTAACACCCATAGAAAACAACCGAAATCACTTGTTTTCTGATCCTTGGCCCATAAAATCCTACTATGCATCCCCTATCGCCACCAAGCTACCTGGGCCTCTTACCAGGCTCATTGTAGACCCATTCATTTGATGTTTTGGGAAAATTGAGCTTGAGCACCATACAGTGCCAGATTTCATGGGCTAACACTCACAAAGAACTACTAAAATTGCCCTTTTCCTATTCCTTGGCCCATAAACTCCTACAAGGCATCCAATATTGTTGTCGAGTCACCTAGATCTCTTTTTGGGCTCATTACGGACCCCTTGATATGATTTTTTGGGAATGTTATGCTAGAGCCCCTTGAAACACCAGATTCCGTGGGCTAATACCCACAGAAAACTACCAATATCGCTTGTTTCCTATTTCTTGGTCCATAAAATCCTTCCAAGCATCCCCTGCTGCCGCCAGGCTACCTGGACCTCTTGCCGGGCTTGTTGTGGATCCACTCATATGATTTTTCAAGAAAATTGCATCGCAGCCACTGCAACGCTAGATTCTGTGGGCTAACACCCATAGAAAACTATCGAAATTGCCTATTTCTTGTTTCTAGGCCTATTAAATTATACCAAGCGTCCCTTGCCATCGCCAGGCCACCTGGGCCTTTTGTCGAGCTTGTTGTGGACCCATTCATATCAACTTTTGGGAATATTGCACCAGAGGCCCCTGCAACGCTAGATTCTGTGGGCTACCATCCATAGAAGATTATCGAAATCACCTATTTCTTGTTCGTTGGCCCATAAAATCCTACCAGGAGTCCCCCGCCACCACCGAGCCTTCTAGGCCTATTGTCGGGCTCGTTGCAGACCCTCTTGTATGATTTTTAAGGAAAGTTGCACTGGAGCCCCCTACAGTGCCCGCCAGATTCTGTGGGCTAACACCCACAGAAAACTGTTGAAATTGCCTGGTTCATGCTCCTTGGCCCATAAAATCCTACCAAGCATCACCCATCTCCGCTGGGCCATCTAATACTCTTGTCGAACTCCTTGTGGACCCATTTATATGATTTTCGGGAAAGTTGCGTCTGAACCCCCTGCAGCGCCGGAACCTGGTAAGAATTATCTGATCCTCCTTGTGGACCCATTTATATGATTTTCGGGAAAGTTGCGTCTGAACCCCCTGCAGCGCCGGAACCCCCTGCAGCGCCAGATTCCCTAGGCTACCACCCATAGAAAACTGCCAAAATCACCTGTCTTCTATTCCTTGGCAATAAAATCCTACCAGTCATCCCTTTGCCGTCGCCAGGCTACTTGGGCTTCTTACTAGGCTCGTTTCAGATCCACACGTATGATATTTTGGGAAAATTATGCCGGAGCCCCTTGTAGTGTCAGATTTTGTGGGCTAACAACAATAGAAAACTGCCAAAATTGTCTGTTTCCTATTGCTTGACCCATAAAATCCTACCATGAATCCCCCGTCGCCCCCGGGCCACCTGGGAATCTTGCCGAGCTTGTTGCAGATCCACTAGAATGATTTTTCAGAAAAGCTGAACTAGAACCCCCTGCAGCGCCAGATTTCATGGGCTAACACCCACAGAAAATTACCAAAATTGCCTATTTCCTGTTCCTTGTCTCATAAAATCCTACCAAGCATCTCCCGCCACCGCCGGGCCATCTGGACCTTTTGCCAAGCTTGTTGCATATCTAATCGTATGATTTTTTGGGAACGTTGCACCGGAGCCCTTTGTAGCACCATATTTCATAAGCTAACACACACATAAAATAATCAAAATCACTTATTTTGTGTTCCTTGGCCTATAAAATTCTACCAGGTATCGTCCGCCATTGCCAGGCCACCTGGGCCTCTTGTCAGGCTCGTGGACCTACTCATATGATTTTTGAGATAGGTGTGACTGACCCCCCTGCGACACCAAATTCCATGGGTTAACACCCACAGAAAACTGCCAAACTCACTAGTTTTTGATTCCTTGGCCCATAAAACCCTACCGGGGGTCCCCCGTTGCCGCTGGGCTACTTATACCTCTTGTCAGGCTTATTGCAGACCCACGTGTATGATTTTTTTAGTAAAGTAGCATCGGAGCCCCCTGTAGTGCCAGATTTCATGGGATAACACCCACATAAAACTTCTGAAATTGCCTGCTTTATGTTCTTACGCCCATAAAAACCTACCAAACATACCACGCTGCAGCCGAGCCACCTAGGCCTGTTGTTGGGCTTATTGAGGACCACTTCTATCATGTTTTAAGAAAGTTGGGCCAGAGACCCTTGAAACGCCAGATTCCCTAGGCTAAAACCCACATAAAACTGGAAAAATCGGTTGTTTTGTGTTCCTTGGCCCATAAAATGCTACCAGGCATCCCCTGTTGTTGCGGGGCCACTTGGGCCTCTTGTCGGGCTCATTGCAGACCCTCTATTCCTTGGCCCATAAACTCCTACAAGGCATCCAATATTGTTGTCGAGTCGCCGCCTTCGAGCCACCTGGGCCTCTTTTTGGGCTCGTTGTGGACCCACTCATATGATTTTTCGAGAAAGTTATGTCGGAGCCCCCTTGCTGCGCCATATTTTGTACAGAGGTAATTCCATCTTCGTTGTATGGTGACTTGTCTTTTACACTTTGAAAATAATTACCAAAATACCCCTAGAGGATATAACGCTCACACAATCATCATTCCTAACTTTTCCAACAATTTCGAGGTTGAAATATTGATCAGGGTAAAAAAATTATATAGAAAAGTGGTCTTGACTGAATTTTAGGCCAACCGGATCAAATGATAATTTTTTGAGGTGAAATAGCTTAACTAGAAGAGTACTCGACCAGTTTGCGTGGTAGACTTGGTTAATTTTGGTTTAAAAAACCACCATAAAAAATTTCATAAAAAATGCGTTGTGGTGGAACAAGTCCGCGATAGTAGTAAAATTTTTGCACTTAATTTTAGTTTTAACGAGGGGCATTTTGGTCTTTTTCATGCCTCTGTTATACTTAATCTATATCATTTTGAGGCCATGTTATGCAAGCAACATAATGCAATGTCAAATAATCGTGATGCATTCCATCTAAGATGGACATTTGTTGCTATAATCAAGATTGAACCCATGGGGGCCACACATGGATCATGTATCTGCTCGAATCATTTTCCTTTGACATTTATCTTTCATATCTAGTAAGAACTATTTTTCTCTGATTTTTTCTGTTTTTCCTTGCCAAAACCATAAACAACAACAACAACAACAACTGAACAACCCAAGTAATGTACAATAATGATATTGGTGGAAATTGTCAACTACGTCTGTGGTGTCAGAAGATCTAACTGAACAGAAATAGGCAGTACAGAATGGAACCAACTGACGAAACCCAAACAAAATATATCACAACTATCACTGGTTAGGGTATAGTGTTGTACATAGATGTAAAGCCCTAGTGTCTATGGTTGTACACTAATTGGGCCTGCATAAGCCCAGAATATACACCATAACACAATCAACGTGTGTGTAGGTAGAGGGGTACAGGGGTCAGTAAAAGATGGTATGAGATCTCAACCAGTGTAGGATATCATATCACATGGGGACTTGAACCCCTAACTATCACTCGGGGCCTCAAACCCCATAATGGTCCCTCGGGGCCTCAAACCCCTAATTATCACCTAGGGCCTTGAACCCTTATAATATCTAATGGGACATTGAACCCCCCATCCCAACCTGGCCTCTGACCAAGGAAGTCAGCCAAGGCCAAGTAGTCTGACAACTTACTGGGCCTCGAACCAAGGAACAGTCAATTGGGCCTCGAATCTAAAAATAGTAAAGTGGGCCTCGAACCCAAGAATAATCAACCTGGCCTCAAATCTAAGAATAGTCAACTAGGGCTCAAACCTCGGCATAGTCACACAGTGTGAATATATAACAAACAGGACTTGAATAATCTAAGTCTAGGACAACACTCGCTTAAGCCTAGGGTAAGGCCCAATAGAAAATGGATAACTAGAAGTATCCCAAGAACTCAGTACAACACTAGACAAACCATTGATAAGTATAACAACTATCCAGAGCAACAATAGGTAGTGCAACTGATAAAGCAACAAGTATCCGGATAAACAATAGTAATCTAGTTAACTCGCAGGGTGCAGCAAACACCTCAATAGTAGAACCATAATCCAGGACACAGGTGGCTAGGTGCACGGTATGTCAACAGAATAACTAACACAGAGAAATAACATGTCATCAGAAGTACAATAGGCAACTAGCCCCTCAAAATTACAATGTGTATACAATATCAAACAATTCATATTTGCAATAAGTGACTAGATAGGCACACATGTCAATCACATGGTACACATTAGATTCAACCTTTAACAAATTCATTCACAGCCCCAAATAGTACCGAAACCAGTTATTACAACAAATAATGCCACTACCATCCCCGAACAATGATCACAATCTCAACTAGCATATATAATCTCTAATTCAATGATTCCTAGCAATATACATATATACAATACAAGTTCTAGCTCAGTCTAGGGGAAGGAGAAGCCTAGCCTACCTAAAAGGCAACTCCACACACTCCAAATCAGTCCACGCTTGATTTTCCCTTTTAGATGGCCTGCAAATGTTGCTCAACTATCAAAATATGAGTCACAATATCAACACAACTGATTTGCCTATAATATCTCAACAAACAGGGGAAAATAAGTTAAATGTGACTAAAATGTGAAAAAATAGGGCCCACTCCCAAAACATCAAACCAGCCTTCTAAAATACGACACCCTGAGTATACAACAAAAAATTGAGGTCAAAACGAGGCTCAAAACAACAAGAAATAACCCAAAATTCAGGTGACATTCCTTATTGGCAAACATTTATTTCAACAGTTTCTTTATCAATTTTCTCAAAAGTACCATCAAACCAGTAGAATCCCAATATACTATGATGTAGCCCCTGAAAAGTAGTACAGTTTAGACTGAAATTTCACTTGATTCCGATGAGAAACGGCTAAGATATCCTCGA
>DF365939.1:1641-13678 GCA_000787875.1 Solanum virginianum
TTACCTTTTTAAAGGCATATTGAAGGTGGAATTCATTATATTGCATATAGAAAGGATATGGATATAGTTGGTTCTCCCGGGCCTTATCGGCAATAGGTGCTAGTCCGCCTTAACGGGATTTGGGGCGTGACAGTAATACTCTAAAACATGCGCATAATGAAGTAGGTAGTCACATAAGAATGCATAGAATCAAGGTCTAATGATACAAGATATTCCCTTCATAGTGCCTCTATCAAAAGTTTTCATTCATTTGACTCTGTATATTTCTCACAGTACTGTATCGAAGATAATGCTCTTAATACTAACAAAATATCATAGCCATGTAAGTCATTTACCGTTCTCTCAATTTGTTTCAAGTATCAGTCTTCTTAGCAATGCATTATCACCTTCAAATATTTCAAACTATGACTTCCTCATATTTTGTTTAAGCATTTCTTATAGATATGAGTCACACCTTTGATAATACTTTTCGTATCGACGTAAAGTTATTTAATTATAACTAAATTTCATATAATCTATCACATACCAGATTTCAACTACTATTTCAATCATCATATATCTCATGCCAAAACTTAGAGAGATTCTTGGTCACCTTAATAATTCTTCATACCATAAGCATATAACATCTAGTATCATCAAGTATCTATGTAATAAATCACAATAATCTGTCTAATCCCATTAATAGAGTAGTTTCAACCCCCTAAAAAATCCTCAATAATTATGTAGAACTACAGGTCCATCCTATAGCTCCCTCATAAGTCTCCTACCATAATTCGAACAATCTAAACCAACATAGAAACGCAAAATCATTCATGCATTATTGTTTGTCGCTCGAATAAAAATTCAACCTTCGTAAAAGTCATTAATAACTCTTAGCATGTTTGTTCCAAACTAGTTTACAATGCATAGTATATGACTCAAAGGCAAACATCTATACATTCTCTAACTTCAAACTAAAGGTTTATACGAGATGCCTTATTTATTTAATTATTATAATTATTTTTTAGATTTCTTCCATTACGCAAATATCAAATACTTTAAAATTTTCAATATACTAAACTCTTGTTTCTTTTGCTAACAAGATTACAAATCCTCTTCTTTGATCAGCACCATATGACATTTTACCTCGTCTTTTATAACAAAACTTTGAGTGAAACCCTCTTTTTAGCCCTTTAACGATCAAAAGTAACCAAATTTAGTATCTAAAGCATATGCAAGTCATAATTACCATACTAAATTCATTTAATAAAAAAATCACTTAAATGATACATTAAACCCATTATACCAACAGAATCCAAAGGACTGACATAATTTTATACACATTCTCCTGCTAAAATCCTCCATTGTCTTCCCCCAAGTTACTCATTAGGACTTTATTTATCCGTAACCTTATTATCCTAATTAAATAATGTTCTGGTTGTAAATGAGTTTCTTGATGTCTTCTCAAATGACCTTCCTGGTGTTCCTCTTGAAAGGAAAATAGATTTTGGTATAGACATCCTCCCCGATACTCAACCTATCTCCATTCCCCCTTACCATATGGCCCTGGCAGAGTTAAAGGAGTCAAAGGAACAATTGAAAGATTTGATGGAGAAGAGATTTATTAGACCTAGCCAATTACCTTGGGGTGCTCCAGTGTTGTTTGTCAAAAATAAGGATGGGTTACTTAGAATATGCATTGACTATCGGCAACTCAATAGGGTCACTATAAAGAATAGGTATCCTCTTCTAAGAATTGATTATTTGTTTGACCAATTGCATAGGTCTAGCTATTTTTCTAAGATTGATCTTTGATCTGAGTATCATCAAGTGAGGGTGAGGGAATGTGATATTCCCAAGACAGCTTTCCAGAGTAGATATGCGCATTATGAGTTTGTTGTGATGTCTTTTGGGTTGACTAATACATCGACCATCTTCATTGACCTAATGAATAAGGTCTTCAAACCCTACCTTGATTCCTTTGTTGTGGTCCTTATTGATGATATATTAATCTATTCACATAGTAGGTAGGATCATATAGGGCACTCGAGAGTTGTGTTGTAAACATTAAGGGAGGAGAAACTGTATGCCAAATATGACATATGTGAATTTTGGTTAAAGGAGGTTGCATTCTTGGGTCATTTAGTATCGAGAGATGGTATAAAAATGGATACTAAGAAAATCTATGTGATTAGAAATTGGCCAAGACCATTGACCTCATCAGATATTAGGAGCTTCTTGGGCCTAGCGGGTTATTATAGAAGGCTTGTGAATGGGTTCTCCTCCCTTGCTTCCCTTATGACAAAATTGATTCAAAAAAAGGTTAAGTTTGTATGGACCGATGAGTGTTAGAGGATCTTCCAAACATTGAAAGACAAACTTGTGTCCGCTCCTATATTATTACTACCAGATGGGCTTAAGAGATTTGTGGTATATTGTGATGTTTCCCAGGTTATTTTGGGTTGTGTGTTGATGCAAAATGGTAAGGTCATAGCTTATGAATCTAGAAAACTCAAGGTACATGAAAGGAACTACCCTACCCATAATCTAGAGTTAGCCGCCGTTATGTTTGCATTAAATATTTGGCATTACTACTTTTATAGGGTGTATGTTAATATGTTCAGCGATCACAAGAGCCTCCAATGTGTCTTCACTCAAAAAGATCTCAACTTGTGGCAAAAAAGATGGTTAGAACATCTTAAAGACTATGATATGAATGTGCACTATCATCCGGGTAAAGCAAATATGGTGGTGGATGCTTTGAGTAGGGTGTCTATGGGTAGCCTAGCTCATGTTGATGGTGGTGATAAGGAGGTGTCTAGAGAGGTGCATCAATTGGCTAGATTGGGCATTAGGTTGGAAGAGGTTGGTGATGATGGTGTTGTTATTGTTGATGGGTCTATGTCTTCATTGGTTGATGAGGTGATAGCAAAATAAGATCTTGACCCCTCCTTGCTTGAATTGAAGGCCTTGGTGAAAGAGGGCAAAGTAGAGCCTTCATTAGTTGATGAGGTGATAGCAAAACAAGATCTTGAATCCTCCTTACTTGAATTAAAGGCCTAGCTGAAAGAGGGCAAAGTAGAGATTTTCTCCCAAGGGAGAGATGGTGCCCTTAGGTACCAAGGTAGGTTGTGTATGCCTTATGTTGATGGTTTGATAGAGAAGATCCTTGATGAGGCCCACAATTCTTCTTATTCTATCCATCCCCGATCCATCAAAATGTGTAGAGATTTAAGGAGGTGTATTGGTGGGGAGACATGAAGAGGGATATTGCCAAATTCATTTTCGATTGCCATAGTTGTCAACAAGTCAAAGCCGAACATCAAAGGCCAGGTCGCCTAACCCAAGATATAGAGATTCCCACTTGAAAGTGGGAAGTGATTAATATGGATTTTGTTGTTTCGTTGCCCAAGACTAGAAAAGGTTTTGATTCCCTTTGGGTGGTTGATAGGATGATGAAATCAACCCACTTTCTACCGGTTAAGACCATATATGGGGCTGAAGAGTAATAAGGTTGTACATCCATGAGTTAGTAAGGTTACATGGGGTTCCTTTGTCTATCATATTGGATCATGGTACACAATTCACTTCACACTTTTGGATGTCTTTTCAAAGGGGTCTTGGTACAAAAGTTCACCTTAGTACGACCTTTCACCCTCAAACGGATGGCGAAGCCGAAAGAACCATTCAAACCCTTGAAGATATGCTTAGGGCATGTGTATTGGAGTTGAGGAACAGTAAGGATAACCATCTTTCTTTGATTTAGTTTGCCTACAACAATAGGTATCACTCTAGCATCGTTATGACTTCTTTTGAGGCTCTTTATGAAAGACATTGTAGATCATCGGTTGGTTGGTTTGAGGTTGGAGAGGTGGCTTTATTAGGACTGGATCTGGTTATGGAGGCTCTTGAGAAGGCTAGGATGATTAGGGAGAGATGGAAGACAGCCCAAAGTCATCAAAAATCTTATGTTGATGTGAGAAGAAGAGACCTTGAATTCAAAGTAGATGATTGGGTTTATTTGAAGTTTTCTCCAATGAAACATGTGGTCCGTTTTGATAAAAAGGGAAATTTGATTCCAAGATATGTTGGTCCTTATGAGGTCTTGAAGAGTGTTGGCAAGGTAGCTTATGAATTGAATTTCCCTAGTGAAATGAATTTGGTTCATCCGGTGTTTCATGTCTCTATGTTGAGAAAATATGTTGGTGATCCTAATGCTATTGTGCCTCTTGATGTTGTGGGTATTATTGAGGATAAATGACTTATAGGAGACTTCGGTTCAGATTTTGGATAGGCAAATGAAGAGATTGAGGGAAAAGGAGGTGGCATCCGTTAAGGTCCTTTGGAGGAACCAACAAGTTGAGAGTGCTACATGGGAGGCCGAGGCAGACATAAAAAAGTGGTATCCTTATCTCTTCCACTCCACTCAAACCTAGGGTACTAACTCTAAGTCCCTTATGTGATTTCAAGTCTTATATTTCAGCCCCTATGTCATTCATATGCATTCATGTTTAAGTTGACCAATTTGTGATGATTCTTACACATATGTTGAAGTTTTGAAAATGGTGTTTAATGTAATGTTGCATTCTTGTTGGGACTGATTTGTTCATGATTACTCTTGTTTTGTACATCTCTTTAACATTCGGGGATGAATGTTCCCAAGGGGGAGAAATTGAAACAACCGCAAAAAGTACCCGAAAATGTGTCTCGGAATGCCTAAAATTTTAAATTCCATATATAACAAACTGCGTGCGCGATATCGAAAGTTTGAGTTCATATTCTTTGATTCAAAAAAAGGTTAAGTTTGTATGGACCGATGAGTGTTAGAGGATCTTCCAAACATTGAAAGACAGAGTTCATATTCTTGTTTAGGGGTCAAAATTAGGGGGAAAAGGTTCTAACCCCGATTTAAGAGCAAACGATTAACAATTTCAATTTTTATAATTTTCTTATCCAGAATCGATTCGCGACAGCATCGGGATGCGCAACTGTCGCGGATGTATGTTAATATGACCTCCGCGATAGGTTCGCATTGCGGACTAGACGTGTACCTATGTATTTTGTTGCCAATAATTTTTATCTCGGCCCAAGGCTTTTGGGCTTGGGCCTAAGTGTTCCCAACCATATTTTTACCTAATACTTAGCCTTATTTTACTCTCATATCATCCTAAACATTCCCTAATACTCACTAAAACACTTAGCCATATTATCACTTTCAAATTCAAGTACCAAACCCTCACCCCAAGCTAAGGTTTTCCTTCAAGGTTCTTCTTCAAACTTCAAGTCTTTATCTCTAATCTTCACCAAGTTTATATCCAAGCTAAGGTATGTGGGTTTCTTTCATGGGTTCCTTTCACCCATGATACCAAGCCTCATTTTACTCAAATTGCATGATTTAAAGTTGATTTACAAATGGGTCTTGCTTATTATGAAATTCACTGCACACTATGTTAAAGCTATGTGAAATTGTGATTGTTTTGTATGTTTTGAGCTATAAGTCTTTGATCTATTGTAAGATCTGAGGAAGGGTCTTGATGTATGTTGCTTGAGGGTGTTACAAGGTGTTAATTGATGTTTTTACAATGCATTTTCCTGCATGATTTCATCTCTATATTTTATGGTTTTATACTAGGATTACACACCCTCTAAGTGTTTGATAAAATGTCCGGATGTAAAGCCGAACATCAAAGGCCAGGTCGCCTAACCCAAGACATAGAGATTCCTACTTGGAAGTGGGAAGAGATTAATATGGATTTTGTGGTTGGGTTGCTTTGAGGAGTTGGAGGTCCAAAGCATGAAATATGATATGAATGATGTTATGATGATAAAATGAACTTATACATATGATATAATCTATATAAAGTGTTGCATTAGACCATGCCCAATCTGGGTAACCTAGTTGAGGGGTGAATATCTCAAACACCAGGGTGGTAGGTTAGATTGCCACTAACCTAGATAAGGGGTTTGTACCTCACACACTAGGGTGATGGGTACGATCATCACTAACCTAGATGAGGGGTTTGTACCTCACACACCAGGGCCTTATTGCCTATTGTATGCATTTTGATTAAGGTACCATCTCTTGTTGCATTGCATCCGACATACTTAGTTTGTTGCATTGCATCCGACATACTTAGTATATTAAAACGTACTAACGCATACTCTTGCCTATATGATATCACTATGTAGGAACCGGTGCCCAAGTTGATCATCCTCCTCGATGTGGCTAGATCGGTACTACTCAAGCCTATGGTCAGTCCTCCACTTTGAGGACCTTAGTCTATATTGCTCTTTTTATGTATTGAGACATTCTTCTTTATTATCTATTTTGACTATGAGGGTGAGTCCGGTTGCTTTGTCTTGGCCCCCGCTCTTATCTATGTAGTAGAGGTGTTGTTGGACATGCTATGTATCTTTGATATGAGCCTTGACTCTTTTGCCTCTTGATTATGATGTTATGCAAGCTTTTATGTTTGTTGGACATGTTATGTATCCAAGCTAAGAGCCTTGACTCTATTGTTCTTGATTTCTATTATATGAAAGTGCTTTCCTTTAGCCCCGGTTGTCCCACTTTATTTTCTCTTGATGCTTGTTTATATTGCTTCCATGACCAAGGATGTGTAATAACATTCTAAGAGGCTTGCTTGGGGTCCCTTCGGGTTCCCCTTGCGCCGTGTCACGCCTAGGCCCTAGGCTTGGGTCGTGACACTCTACTTTTATAAAAACACTTCAATTTCAACTTTTGATTCATTCACTCTCTTCATCGATTTGTATTAAGTGGTGCTTGATCTTATTTTACAATTTTTCCCGAAGTTTAATTTAATAATCAGGTTCTGTATATTTGACACTCACTTTCTTTGTTTCATATTCTTTTAGTTTTATTTTTCACTTTTTGAATTTAAAGAAAATAATATTAATTGTTATGTCAGCTTAACTTGTTTCTTTTGAATTATATTATGGCCTTCATTTAGTTTTTGAATTTAAAGAAAATAATATTAATTGTTATGTCAGCTTAACTTGTTTCTTTTGAATTATATTATGACCTTCATTTAGTTAGTTTAGCCTAATAAATTTTTGTTATTTAAAATTTTCTATTATTTTGTTTCTAACATCTCCATCTATTCACAAGTTCCATCAGTGGAACGAAAAATTGCTACAAGGCAAAATTTATTACATCATAAATGGATATATTAAATATGCTAATCCAAATTTTCTATTGGTAAGGAAAGGGATTGAGATTGAATTCATCGATAATACTATAGTTCAGGACTGTAATAGTCAGTTTTCTACTGTCTCTTTTTCAAATAATTTTGTTTAATTTAAAGATACAACATTATGTATCGAGGGAAAATACTTGGGGTAAATCTTTCAGATTTTATGAACTATTTAATATAAAAATAATATGTTCCTCTTACTTAACACTTTTTTCGTAATCTTCTTTCTAGATATACTTGGAATATTTGAAAGTTCAAAGATCTTTATTGGAGAAAAAACAAACGAAGGGAGATTGTACTTATGAACGAGAAGTAAGTTAAAAATATTTCTATAAAAATTGATTAGGTTAAAAGTAAGTTAATTTTTCTTTTAAGTCTAGCATCCTAGAATTTTAAGAATAGATATAACATTTATTTGAACATATTTTCTACTTTTTGATAATCTTATTTTATATATATATATATATATATATATATATATATATATATATATATATATATAATTATTACTAAGTATTTTATAATAACAAAATAAAAAAATTTCATCTCAAAATAATCTTTTGAAAAATATATTATCAACTTTGCATCTTAGAAAAATAATTGACGAGCGATACATATGCAAAGCACATACAATAGACTAGTTCAAAATCATACAATTCAAGAGTGAAATTACGTAAGAAAACTTGAAGTAAATCAACCCACCAACACTTTGTAATAGCCTCATGCAATATACATCAAAACCCTTCATCAAATCTCAAGATAGATCAAAGTGATGAGAACTTGAAGCTTTAGTAAAATCCTTAAAATTCGGATGAGTTTTGGGACTTGAAATTTGGGGTGAAATATTTGTCTAACTATTTGAGAGAGTATTGGAGAATGTGTTGTATGATATGAAGGTGAAATATGGCTAGGTATAGGTATTTTAATGCATAGAAAGACTTAGACCCAAGACCCAAAAGTCTTGGATCGAACAAAAAAAAATACACAAAATAACATTGTGGCGCGCCCCAGAGGCATTGCACTAGGGGCGCGCACAGCTATCTGGAATTTGCATTTTGGAAAATTGAAATTGTGATTCATTTGATCTAAATTTAGGGTTAGATCCATTAAGAATATGAAGTCGAATTTTTTATATCACGCACGAATTTTGAGATATATGGAAATTATGATTTTGGGCACTACCAAGGCACATTTTCGAGCACTTTTTAGGGTCGCTTCAATATCTCCACCTTGGGAACATTCGTCCCCGAATATCAAAGAAATGTACATAAGAAGAGTAATCATGAAGAAATCATCTCCAACAAGAATGCATAATACACTTAAACACTATTTTAAAAATCTCAACATAACTGTTAAAATCATCATGAACTTGTCAACATAAACATAAATGCAAGCAAATGACATAGGGGCTGAAACATGAGATTTGAGGTTACAAAAAGGACTTGACATATTATAATAAACTTTAATAGAATGAAAAAGGTACGATATTGCTTCTCCATGCCCGTTCCAGCTCTCCGAGAGGCACTTTTGACTTAACGATTCTTCTAAAAGGCCTTGACGAACACTACATCCTTATTAATCAGCTCTTCCACCCCACTATCCAATACTCCCACCAGGAACTCCTCCTAAGCAAACTTATCCTCCACAACACCCACAACCTCAAAGAATTCTATAGCATTAGAGTCACCAACACATCTCCTCAACCTAGAAGCATGAAGAACCAAACAAACCATATCCATATCCATAGGAAATTCCCATTCATATGCAACCTTACCAACCTTCCTCAACACTCTATAACAACCTACAAACCATAAACTCAATTCCTTTTCTTGCCAAATCGGACCACACCCTACATGGGGGGAGGGGGACTTCCAAGTTAACCAAATCATCAGCACAAGCACATATAGACAACCTTAGTATCTAATGATAACATCTTCCCCCTGGGAGAAAACCCCCACTATCATCTCTCACCAAGGCCTTCAACTCTAACAAGACGGGGTCAAAATTTTCTTTTGCTTTCACCTCATCAACCAAGTAAGATCTAGAACCATTAGCAACCTCTACACCACCATAGCCAACCTCTTCCAACCTAACTCCCAATCTAGCCAACCAATGGACCTCTCTAGTCATCTCTTGCCATCACCATCGACATATGCTAGATTACCCATAGACACCCTACCTAGAGAATTGATCACAATATTAGCCTTACCGAGGTGATAATGCACACTCATATTATAATCCTTAAGGAGCTCTAACCTCCTTTTTGTTACCCACAATTCACAATTGTCATGTTTAGCAAACAACCTCTTATCCCACCAGGACTTGTATCACCAATCCCAAAAGACCCACAAGCTCTAAATAAGTCAATACTCTATCACTAGAGACCACTACAAGCATGACAAGGTAGGGTTTTAAGACCCTATTCATGAAATCCATAGACATAGTTGGTGCATTAGTCAACCCAAAAACTCCATCACAACTCAAAATACTCATTCCTAGTCCGAAAAGACACTTGAGGATATCACCTAACCTCATCCACACTTGGGGACATAACTTAAATAGAAGATCAATCTTAGAGAAATGACTAGCCCAATTTAGTTGACCAAATAGATCGTCCATCCTTTACCATCATATTATAACCTTACGGGTCCTAAACTTATTGGAAGCATGATATATAAGTAGCCAAACCACCCCAAGACCTCCAACCTATCAAACCAAATTCAGCCAAGATCACAAGATAAGACTCTATACAATAAGAACATGGGGCAACCCTTATAGACCTTCTAGCCATAACAGATTCACCTAACTATTCGGGACATGAATCTTACTAGCAACAAAAGGAATAATGAAAGAAATAGTGACCTCCAGAACTATCAAAGCATGCACAACAAAAATCAAGAAAACCTTTAACATACCGGTAGCATCATTGAGCACCTCATCCCCTCCTTGCCTCTTTTGAAGAGCATAGAACCGATTACGTCTTGGAGCACCCCCTCTTGATCAACACCACATTTGCCCTTGTTGCGCCTAAGAGGACAATCTATTACCACAATCATAATAAGCATTGGTCTTCTTCAAGCATGTGCATCATCTTTACCCTTGTTTTCAGCATATAGACAATTCAGAATTTTGTGTTCCATCTCACCACACCCAAAGCATGCTCCCATGTTCCTCCAACATGTGCCACCATAATTCCTCCTACTTTTTGGGAATCTAGGATGAGCCGCCCTCTTACCACCTTCTTGGAGCCTTGGGTTAGGTATATGTTCCTTGGGGGACTTGAAATTTGGGGTGAAATATTTGTCTAACTATTTGAGAGAGTATTGGAGAATGTGTTGTATGATATGAAGGTGAAATATGGCTAGGTATAGGTATTTTAAGCATCTCTTCTTCCTAAGTTTCTCCCCCTCAAGTTGTTCGGCAAAGGTCATAAGCCTAGACAAATTCATATCTCTTACAAGCATCACGGTATGACATTCTTCATTAACCATAGTAGATACCCCATCACAAACTTGTTCATCCTTGACCTAGGGTCGGCCACCAAATATGGAGCATACTTTATTCCCTCACACTCATGGAACCTTGCTTAAGGTTCATGAACTCCATTGTTTTAGCCTCTCTCAATACAAGAGGGAAGAACTGATTTAAGAAGGCGACTTTGAACTCCTCCGAAGGAATAGCATCATAGTTTCCCCTCTCCACCTTCCATTGCACAAACCAAGTTTGAGCTACACCTTTTAGTTGATAAGCCGCTACATCTATCTTTTCCTTCGAACTCACACCCATGATGGATAGCACCTTGTACATCTATGAATTCATGGGGGTCCTCATCCACCTTAGACCCGTGGAACTCCAGTGGGTTCATCCTTGTAAATTCCCTCACCCTAGAGGCCAGTGTAGGAGCGTAAGGAGATTGGGACCCTTGGTTGATTTGATTAGTAATGGCATGGGCCAACATGGTTATAGCATTCTGAAACTCAACCTCGGTAACCCCTCTACCTTGAGCAGCGGGGTAGTCGAGTTGTCCCTCGGGTATACGAGCTCCTCTTCCTCTTGGGATAGGCATGATCTAGCATAGTAAAGAATAATCATTAGGGGGAAACCTTACCTTAAATTCTATAGCACGACATAGAGTAAGAAGAAAGGAAACATTTCCTAGAACGTCTCGTAGCCTCTTACTCATAGTTGTGGTGAATAACACAACTATGAGTAAGACTCTAATCAATGTGGTGTGTTGGATACCAAGGACTATTAACAACCTAGTGCTTTGATACCAAGTTTGTCATGACCCAAGCCTAGGGCCTAGACGTGACACGGTGAATGGGAAACCCGAAGGGACCCCAAATAAGCCTTTTAACATTTCATTACACATCCTTGGTCGCGGAAGCAATAAAACAACAATAAGAGAATAGAAATATGGGAAAAGGGACTAAGGGACTCTTTCATAGCTTAAAACATATGAGAATCAAGAGAGTCAAGGCTCATAGCATCAATACATAACATATCCAACAACTCCTCTAAACATAGAATGGGCAGGGGCCAAGACAACTTTTCGGGCTCACCTTTTTAGTATCAAAGTTCAACATAAGAGATAACAAAATTAGGAGTGCAAAGCTAACATCCCCAAACTTGAGGACTCACCAATGGCTATTCTTCAAGATGACCAACTAGCCACGGGAAGGATGATCCAAAGGAGCTCCGGTTCCTACATGGTAACATCATGTAGGCATAAAGTATGCGTTAATATGTTTGAATGTACTAATTATGTAGGATGCAATGCAATAAGAGATAGGCAACATAGTCAAAATGCATAAGCATAAGCAAGAGATAATATAATATCAATA
>DF365938.1:12275-24362 GCA_000787875.1 Solanum virginianum
ATCGACCTTTAAATGATATGATATTGGTTTAGCATGGGTGGAGAAATGTCTGGAATGCCCCTTGAAATTTTTAAAATTTTTGAACTTTGGGGGAACAGGTTCGCGTCGCGAACCTATTGCGTACTAGCGCATTTTCTGTCAAAAAATTTTTGAATGAATTTTCCAATCTCCGTCAAAAATTTCTAAAACAAACTAAGTATGGGTCCACAACCAGCGCGCATCATGGCCCTAATGTGTACTCATATTGTTTCGAATATAATTATGAAAAATTATTTTTTGACTCGATTGCTCTAAAATCAAGTCAAACCATTTTTCCACTTTATTTTTCATGCTGATCGCAAATTCGATCTTGACTTCACAAATGGACCATGGGAAGACGCATTATGTATACAATTCCACTCTAGGGGTATTTCAAAAATTTCACGAAGTGTTACATTATCTCCCCCTTGGGATTATTCGTCCTCGAATGATGAGTGGAGATGGACATGAAGGCACAAATAACAATTGAAAGTTCCTGCCAATACTCGCTCAATCAATCAAACTCTTGACTCCTTATCGACCATAACAGTCTCTATTCAGACTCAGGAATACACACATCAAGAAGTTAATTACTCTAATGCTCCAACTCAAGAGTGAACATCGACTCAAGAGTAGAAAATTCAACTCATTAGAGGGCATCATTATCTGCAGCTCATAACTCTCGTCAAGGCCTAAGTTTTACTGCATACTCTTACTAACCTCAAGCCTAACTCAAGGTCACCTTGTGTTACCTCATAAGTTAGTTACAGTCCTACAATCTATCCCATAACCTTCTCATTTTATACCTTAGACATCCTCATCGGCAGGCACGAAGGGGACATCGAAACTTGAGAAATTCGAATTATTATAATGCCTCGTCAATCAATTTTTTGGACTCATGAAGGAGGTCATCAACTCTAATCGAGAATGGGACCTTCATGATATGCAAAACTCTATGGACACTCTCGAGCTCAACTCCCCACCTTAATTGTACTCCCTTTCATGAAACTCTACTCCATTAACTTAAGCTTATAGCTCTTACTCAAATTTTCATCTAATCACCTCCTCCTCTTTCATACAAGCCGACTTTTAAGCCTCAAGGTTCTATTCAAGATAATCATATTCATACAAGCTAATCCTCAATACTCAACTCTAAACTTCCACGGGGCTTTCGTTAAAAGATCACTAGTCCTTTTCATTACTTCACTACTCTTTCTCGAACCCTTATTATGAAGTCTTCACTAGTCTATCATCGATACTCGCATAATAACAACCATGAATTCAATCCTATCACTCTAACCACTTCAACTATACCTTAGAATTTTCAAGCCTACTTAGTACTTCTACCTCCACCATTCGATGAGTTCTCACTCAAAGTCACACCAACGTGCTCTTACCTATCTACTGCTCATCATAATGTTTTATCTCTCTCCTCCTTCCTATCTCTATCCCTACATGACACAAGTTTAACACCAATATCATAGTAAGGATACACTCACTCCTCAGATTCTACCCTCATCCTCAGTGCACTACTATCAACATCACTACTTGGACCTAGAGAAAATCATCATCTCCCTCTTTGGCGAAACCTCAACTACTACCTCTCCATGCAAAATAAGCATGAATATCATCAAGAACTCAAATATTGAGTATCTCGAATACTCATTCTCATGAATAGACTTCGAACACAATGTCTAGAGTTTAAATGGATTACTCAAAGGGCTTGGAATGGAGATCATTAGCCTGATTCAATTGAAAAATATTATTTGAAGACATTCATAATGAAGTACAATCTCCCTCGTCTATCAAAATTCACAGAACTATACGTAGTGTAAAACTCAGATCACATCTTATTCAACATAAAACTGGAAACTCTTAGATTCATGGGGTAAGATCAAGATTAATGAATAAATTCATCATTTCTCATCCTCGAAACTCATCATGAATGGGAATCAACATGATTTCATGGGACTAGGCTATAGGTACGACAATCTACATCAGAAGGGAATAGAGTATCACCTCAACTGAAGGGTAAAGATCATATGAGATGGAAAAGAATTGATATTTAATCTTGATTAGCCCATCACTATCGAAGACTCAAGATCTACTATGGTTTACCACTTCGTCATCTCCCCCTTGGCTCTCAAGGTCCTCTCTTTAAATTTGGGAATCAATTTCCTCTACTAGATTGTAAGCTTATACCTCCACTTTGCAAGGAATCACTACCTACAAGAATATCTTAAACTCTTCTGTTATGCTATAGTTGCATACATATAACTAGCCACTCAGACTTTTTTCAATGATATCATTCTTAGATCCTTCTTGTTAATATGGAAATCTCTCTATATTTGATATTCTTATGTCCTACATAACCACTTCCCACAACTCTTACAAACTAACCTCCTCTTTTTGCCTGTAGACTCCAACTCTTGTGCCCTTCACAAACTCATTTGTATAAGACTTATACTATCATGAAATACTCATCATCATCTATCCATAAGCCCCAAATCGACTTAGCTACTTGTGACGATAAGGATTACTTACATCAGCCTACTCCACATCGATAACTCAAATATACTATCTAGATTCTTATAAAAGATAGAGCTTCACACATCTGTACACAATCATGGGTACATATCTCAAACCTCTTAAGCCTCCTCTTTTTTAGTGTTTCTCCCTTAATTTACTATCTCCATCTAAGAGGTACCCCCACTCTACTCCTAGTACCACGTTCCTTACCAGTTAATATCTTAATCATTAAACACATACTACAGTAAGAATCTTAGGTTAAATCTCCAACAAGGACTATCACTATCATCATGCTATCTCCCTCTTCACATCACTCCCCAAAATTCCAAGCTTAGGGATTATTTCTACCATTTGCATCACGCACTTCCCTAGTATTATACCAATCTATAACTACTAGGTAACAATTTAGGAATATAGGCCTACTAAAGTCTCATAGTGAATACTCGATCTACATCCTCTCTTCACAACTTATGTATCATTTACCCAACTACTATACCTCACCTTATTATCTAGCTAAGTTCATCACTGTATGAATCTTATGATACTCTCACATCGAAATCATAAGCCTATTTTAGGTCTATTACCTCAAAAATACTCTATTTCTACTATTTAATATATATACTTCACCCTTGCCAAAAGAATATCAAAATACATCAACATAAACCTTCTTCTAGTTTTGAGCATGCTCTAACAAATTCTGATACTAACTCTCTCTCTCTATCTCTCTCTCTCTCAATATATATATATATATATGTATGTATGTATGTATATATGTATGTATGTATGTATACCTCATCATGACAATCATAGGGTACTCACCACTCTTTTATCAAACTTAAGAAAATTGACTCATCAATTTTACTTACCTAATAGGTATATAACTCTAACTACAAGCCTCAATCAACCATCACTCTTGCAATCTCATCCCTTTTTTCCCATCATCATCCTTCTAACTCTAGGATGATTCAATTCTACTCGGGGTTTATAAGACCTCACATCTCACTCTTAAGTGGTAATATTAAACTTTTTAGAGTCATAAGTTTCTCTCTCATGGGTAACATAAGAAGAAAGGTTTGAAGAACAAGGGTACCGGTACCTCTAGAGCTAACTCAATGCATGATTCATATGAGTAATAGTGCACTCTTTCTAGTCACTCAACTTCACATACTAGTCGGCTTCTCTCAAGCCTGGTGCAGTCTCTCTATTATTCTAATTACTTTATCATAGAAGATATCATCTATAAGAGTGTGAACATTATTGTCTCTAAATGTTTAGAGCATCACAAAAATCATCATAGATTTCTTAAGAAATAGCTCTATCGCGTGATTCAGAATTTGAAAGAAGGGAAACTTTTCCTAATGTCACACAAACTCCCTATTATGGATGTGGCGCACTTCACACCAATAATAAGGACTTTACTAGATGCGGCTTCCTAGACTCCCTTGGACACTTGAACTCTGTGCTCTGATACAAAGTTTGTCACGCCCCGAGTCTAGACAATGGAATGGCCGACACTTGGAAACCATTTCTGGACCCTAAGTGAACCACTTGGCCTGGCTACGTTGCTCAGTGAAATACTTAAACCATAACAGGAGGCTAGAAATAAACACTACTAACAAATTCATGTCTAAAATTAAAATGAAACAAATCAACTAAGAAATCAATAATCTAACAGCGATACTAAAACAGTGTCTATCAATCTATGAAGCCTCCACTAGTCATAACTAGAGTATGGATACCGTGACAGGCCATGACTACCCATACTAAATGAAAGCAACTGAAACATGAAGGAAAAAAACATCCACGAGCTTGTGGTTGCAAAGAGGACTTACCATTGGCTAAGTGAAAATGTTGAATGACCCGAGATATGCCTACTGGGGAGCACTGTCACTTGCGTCTGCATCGTAAAATGATGTAGGCCCAAAGGACATCAGTACATGGAATAGGAACATCAAGACAAAAGGCTCAAATCACTGAGTTAATGCACAATTAAGTTAAAACATAATTAAAGCATTATGGCAAAATAATCTGATTTCATGCATAAATAGATGCAACTTTGTATGTATCTGGAAATATTATATACTATAACTTGGGGAGTTTCTCTAACCGACAACCATCACTATGAGCTTCGTGATGATATAATATACTAGCCTACGTTGCCAAGGCCATCCCACACCTTTCTGGGGTAAGGGATGAAGGGTTGTGTATCCAAATAAGCTGAGCCATCTCAATGGCATATAAGGAATTGTACTGAAGGTACAACCCTATCTTACGCTGGCTACGTAGTTTATGGGATTATAGTTACTGAACTCAAACCCACCTTGGTGTTCAATACTACTCCCAAAACATGTACTGTGCTCAATATTTGTAAGAAAATGTCCCACTTTAGGGGTAGCTGAGTATATACTTCTTAGGGGCTTAGCTCTATATGTTTTGTTTTAAACTGGCTTTTCTGAACTTGTTTCATAAATAAAACCAAGAAAATCTTCACCTCAACTAGACCAAAAGGCTGGTTAAGTGCTTGTGACAAACTGATCACCTATCAATGCAAATAAAACATGCTAGGGAAATCATTCTCAATCATTCATGACTCTTAAGACTGTAATAAATTTCAGGGTTTAAAGAACATACTCAACAGTGAAATTCTTAGGAAAAGAATAGTATTTACAGTAGAAATTACATGAGAAAATCTTAGTATATCACAGTAACTCACATGAAGGAAACTAACTTGACTTATGGCTAGAATTTATTTCTGGGAAAATGGAAGAACTATGAAAATAGAGTTTCAGGTGGCTTTACATACTTGGGCACAGGTTTTCTGGGAAATTCGCAAAGACTGGTCAAGCCCTAACCCTTATCCTTTCTCTAACTGTTGTTTTTGAAAGGTATTCGCGAAAAAATGAAAGGGATTGTGTAAATTATAGAATTTCAGGGCTAAAACGACCTTTAAACGAAAGGTTATTGGTTTAGGATGGGTGGGAAAATTTTTGGAATGCCCCTCAAATTTTTTAAAATTTTTGAACTTCAGGGGAATAGGTCTGCGTCACGGACCTATCACGTACAAGCACATTTTCTGTCAAAATTTTTCGTATGAGTTTTCCAACCTCCATCAAAAAATTTCTAAAAAATACTAAGTGTAGGTCCACGACTATGGCGCATCATGGGCCTGATGCGTACTCCCACTATTTTGGATTTAATTATGAAAAATTATTTTTCGACTCGGTTGCTCTAAAATCATGTCAAGACTATTTTCCCACTCTATTTTTCGTGCTAATCCCATTTCGATATCGGATTGGCAAATGGAATATAGAGAAGATATCATCTATAAGAGTGTGAACATTATTGTCTCTAAATGTTTAGAGCATCACAAAAATCATCATAGATTTCTTAAGAAATAGCTCTATCGCGTGATTCAGAATTTGAAAGAATCCACTGTAAGGGTATTTCGATAATTTAATGGGGTGTTACGTTAAGCAAACCCAATCACCTACTTTAGGCACGCAAATGCGCCCATTAATCCTTAACATTCCCTCAAAATCAAGGGAAGCTGACTTAGCTTCACCTCTCAACACTTTGTCCCGGATTACACATAATTTATCATCATCAAACTAGTGAGCATGAATTTGATCCATCAATGTAGACCTAGCTTCAATAAAGGCCAACACACTATGAGGTGCGGAGATATCAAGTCTTACCAACTGTCTAGCCAAAGACTGAACCTCCAAAGCTAAAGGTCTCTCCACGACCCTAAGAAATGTTAAACTACCCATGCTAGAAGCCTTCTGGCTTAACACATCAGCCACTACATTAGCCTTGTCAGGGTGATAAAGAATAGAGATATCATAGTCTTTCAGAAACTCCAACCACCTATGTTATCTCATGTTCAAATGAGGCTAAGAGAAAATATACTTAAGGGTATGATGATCTGTGTAGATCACATAATGCACCCCATAAAGATAGTGCCGCCACAATTTCAATACCAATATTGTTGCAGCCAACTCAAGATCATGGGTAGGGTAGTTTCTATAATGAAACTTCAGTTGTCATGAATCATAGTCTATAACCCTCCCCTTTTGCATCAATACTCCACCTAAGCCTATACCAGAAGTGTCACAATAAATCACGAAGGGCACGTCCTCATGAGGTAAGGCTAGGATAGAAGCTTATGTTAATATTTCCTTAAGCTTTTGGAAGCTTGCCTCACACTCATTGGTCCATGAAAATGTTACTTTCTTCTGGGTAAGCCTAGTCATAGGAGTTGTGATAGAGGAGAACCCTTGAACAAATCGGTGGTAATAGCCTGCTAGTCTAAGAAAACTATGAATTTTAATTACTAAGGTAGGTCTCACCCAATCACGAACTGCTGCAATCTTGGTTGGGTCAACCATAATGCCATCCTTAGTCACCACATAACCTAAGAAAGCTACAAACTCAAGCCAAAGTTCACATTTAGAGAACTTAGCATAAAGTTTCTCTTCATGCAATCTTTGGAGCACGGTTAGCAAGTGACGAACATGGTCTGCCTCACTCTTAGAGTATACTAGGATATTATCGATGAACACAATAACAAGTGAGTCCAAATAGGGTTTAAACACTCGGTTCATCAATTCTATAAAAGTGGTGGGGGCATTAGTCAACCCAAATGACATAACTACAAACTCATAGTGCCCATATCGAGTCCTCAAAAGCAGTCTTTGGGATTTCTGACTCCCAAACCCTCAATTGATGACAATTCGACCTTAAATAAATTTTGGAGAACACTGAGGCATCCTGAAGCTAATCAAACAAGTCATCATACGAGGTAAAGGATACTTGTCACCGGTACACCCCAAGGTGACACACTAGGCCGAATGAACCCCTTCTTCAATAGATCTTCTAATTGCTCCTTCAACTCCTTTAACTCTACAGGAGCCATCCGATGAGAGGAAATGGATATAGGCTTAGTGCTCGGTTCCATATCAATAGCAAAGTTGATATTACATTCTAAGAGAACATTAGGTAAGTCGGTAGGAAACACATCTATAAACTCTCTCACTACCCTTGTTATTTCTAAAGAAGGTGATTTCTTAGAAATATCGTGTACGTGACCGAAATAAGATAAACATCTATGCTCCATCGTACGCCAAGCATGAACATAAGAAATCACCCCTTTAGGATAAGAGCTAGGAGTGCCTGTCCATACTAACTTAGGTAATCCCGAATGCGCTAGGGTTACAGTCTTAGCAGAACAATCAATGATTGCATGATAAGAGGACAGCCAATCCATTCCCAAAATAACATCAAAGTTTATCATGTCTAGGAGGATCAAATTAGCCTGGGTTTCCCTACCTAGATTACCACTACATAATCCCGATATACCTGATTCAACACTAAGGATTCACCTATCGAAGTCTAAACACGAATAGGCACATCAAGAGGCTCATATAAACCATCAATATCAGTAGCAAAATAAGTTGATACATATGAATAGGTATGTCCATGGTCAAACAATACTGAAGCTGAACGATGATAAACTAGAATAATACCTGTGATCACAGCATCAAATATTTGTGCCTCAGTTAGACTTGGAATAACATAACATACTCGGCACTCACCCTTGGCCTGTGCTCCACCACGAGTGCCACCTCGAGCTCCACACCTCTAGTACCACCCCTCATACTCTATGAAGCACCTCTAGTTGTTGGAGTTGATATAGACCTAGTAGTCTATGTCCCCGATGGAAAAGAAACACGAGCACACTTGGGGCAATCCTAGGCCTTATGACCACACTCATCACATATGTAATAACCTCTGGGCCTGCTAGTTTTATCTGCACTAGGAATGACTGCATGAATTGGTCTCCGCTGATAACCTTGGACGCCCTGTCTTTGATTATTTCAATCTCTAGGTGTATGACTTCCAAACTGACCCTAACGAGAAATGTTAAACTACCCATGCTAGAAGCCTTCTGGCTTAACACATCAGCCACTACATTAGCCTTGTCAGGGTGATAAAGAATAGAGATATCATAGTCTTTCAGAAACTCCAACTGCCCTCTGTTATCCTAGCATGGTAAAAAATACTCTAAAAGGAACCATAAAATAACATAAAAGAGGCGGTGGCCTCCTAGAGATAGCTTGCAAACCCCTTTATGAATCAACGAATTCGCTCAAACTTTGTGGCAGTACTAGACATGACATAGTGGGACAACTCATGGAATCGTGCTTCATATTGGGACAAAGTCATAAAACCCTACTCTAATCTGTCGAACTTATTACGATGCCTATCACGAAGACTATAGGGTACGAATTTCTCAAGGAAGATCTTAGTAAATTGCTCCCAACATATTGTTGGAGATTGATAGGCCTTCGGGCCATAACCGACCTCCACCATTCTTTAGCATGTCTGTGAACTGATAGGCTAAGAGAAAATATACTTAAGGGTATGATGATCTGTGTAGATCACATAATGCACCCCATAAAGATAGTGCCGCCACAATTTCAATACCAATATTGTAGATATATAAGCTACTCCGTGGGCCTTTAGAATGCCTACATTAAATAGTCAATCTTGACACTCTATCAGAAAGTCATATGCCCCATCTCCAGTTGTGCCATTAAATTTGGGAAGAGCCAATCTTTTAAATCTATGATCTGTGTAGATCACATAATGCACCCCATAAAGATAGTGCCGCCACAATTTCAATACCAATATTGTTGCAGCCAACTCAAGATCATGGGTAGGGTAGTTTCTATCAAGGACTAGCAGCACCTAGTAGAAATCGGCAGGGCTGAACATCTCAGAGGTGTAATAGAAGGCATAGAAAATGGACTCGGGCTCTGGAATCTCACAAGATCCCTGAGCTAGCAGTGAAGGACTAACAGGTATAGTAGGAACTGGTACCAGGAAGATCACTAGTAGCAGGGGTACCCTCCAACCTTGCTAACAATCGAGTTAATAGTTCTTGTAATACTGGTGTACCTTCTGATGTTGCAAGAGGCTAAACTGGATCCACAGCCTACTGCTCATAAATTGGATCAACTATATGTTCAGGTGAAGTCCCTCTAGTCTGACTTTGGGTTGGTGCTGCTTCTCTAGCCCAGCCTCGACCTCTAGCTCTGCCTCGCCCCCTGCCTCCTTCTCTGGCTGGGGCTTGGGCAGTAGGTAAAGACTCATCCTCGGTATCTCTAACTCTAGTCCTCAATATCTACACAGAAAGAATAGATTAGAGGCATACAAAACTTGAATATGAACAAATAGCACGGAAGGAATCAATGAAAAGAGGATTCCTAACAAGCATTATGTAGCCTCTCGAAGATAGATACGAATATCCATGTACCGATCCATGAGACTTTACTAGACACCTTGCTCTTTAAATTGTGAGACCAGTGAACCTAGAGTTCTGATATCAAACTTGTCAGGACCCAAAATGGGATCATGACTATGGAGCCACTAATTTCCAAACCCAAAGATAAAATACATCAAAAACGAAAAAACTCAATAGATAAAAACCATATCCCAGAACCTGGTGCCACAAGTGTAAAGAGCATCTAAATACATAAGTACTAGTGAAATAAGTACATCTCAGTCTTCAAATAGAAATAAAGACTTAATATCTAAGATAGAATCCAATGGCAACTCCAAACTCTAATTCTCACCACTAGATCTGGTATAAACCAACTGCATGAACAAATCAACTATCACATGGGTAATTTTTTATGAGAATCTACGGGAGGAAAAGATGTAGGGGTGAGTACACATAATATATACCCAACAGGTTTAATCGACTGGGAATCATAAATCAAATATAAACTATGAAATAATTTCTTGAATGTTTCCACCTGCAATAGGAAAACCAGTCCAGTATCGGTGACATCAATTTATGTAGAATGGCATGAATAAAGCAAACATAAAATTTCAATTAAACCAATCCAAGTATGGTATGCAATGCAATACAAGGTAGAATCAAGACTATCGCACAGTCTATCGTATACAATCTCAATATATCAACTACCTAGCCACCTAACTCGTGGTCAAGGACTCATGATAATAGTCTCAATATATCAACTACCTTGCCACCTAAGTGAGCATGGTTAAGGACTCATGATAAGAATCTCAATGTATCAACTACCTTGTCATCTAAGTGAGTGTGGTCAAAAACTAATGATACGAATCATAATGTATCAACCACCTTGCCACCTAAGTGAGCATGGTCAAGGACTCATGATATGAATCATCATTCACAACGTTCCAAAATATCCTATCATGTAGTATAAGGAGGCATGCAATCAAGACACAATTATGGAAGCAATATTTCTCTCAACAAATAATTATCAAAGTTTTTCAAGTTAGCAATTATATATTCAACCTCTTTTATGCATTTTACGATATTATTCCCTTTTTCCAACTTAGTCATGATTCTCAATATTATGCCCAATGTTATGCTAAAAGTACATACTTTCGGTCATCATTTGTCTCATATTTAATACTTTTATTTATCCTTCTCGAGCATAAATTTTGTGAATTATGCTAGATAGTGTGATTAAATTACAGGATTAAATTGATACAAAAATGAAGAGATTTGGAGCAAAAATGACTCAAAAGTAAAAGATTATAGAAAAAAATTCAAGCAGACAGCTTAATGGATTAAAGTGAATATTATATTAATATTTATTACTCTATACTTTATATTATTTATTAACAATATAAATAAGCCAACACTAGTAGTACGAATGCAGCAATTACTTGTGGTACCAAAAGTGATAAGATTGATAATTTATACGTGGACCCAGTCATTTAACACGTACGGCCTTTATTTTGTTTTTAAGCAAGCCACATGTATTCATCTTCTTTTAGTTTTGTTTTCTTTTATAGATAAATAAACACTTGTCCATTCTTGTTATAGTTTATGTACTACTTTATATATTTCTCTCTCAGCTTGGTATGTTTTCTCAATTCTTCCTTGTAGATCACAACTTTTGACTGCTTCAGTACGAAAAAATTCCATCTTCATGTACGACCAGTTGAAATTTACTTTTGCTTCTAAACGTCCAAGGTGATATAAAGGTTCAATTTTTAACTCTTTCTACTAATTCACTTTCTTATTTAAAATGGTTGGATTTTTATTTATTTATTTTTGGTCAAATTTTGCTCATATATATTATAAACTAAATTTCGTCTAGCGTTGCCATATAAATTTTCTTTTGATTTTTAGTTTGATTTTCAATTGGTTTGTACTCAGTTATTTCATTTTAGGATCCCTTACTTTTATTAACAAGCTACAAAATAATTCTTTCATAATTAACGCTAATTAATAATTTAACAGTTAGTCTAGGATTTTCATATTTTTCAAAAATAAGCACCTATATAATTCAAGTTTTCCACATGGATATTATAAGAAAATTTATCACCGCATGATACGATCTCATTTCATAAATTATAACACACAAAAATTTAATAACTCAATCACAATCTCAAAGAAGGATAGGCAAACCTACCTCAATGTCAGAACTGCACAAATGGTATTTATATAGTTGTTGGTCACAAATTCTCTTCTTTCTA
>DF365937.1:6172-19251 GCA_000787875.1 Solanum virginianum
GATCGGGCAGGTCGACCCCGTCTCCTCGCTTTTGCCTGGATAAGGACCTCTGGTGGAGGATTCTCAGTGTTTGGGACTCAATCATCTTGTTGGGCTACTATAGGCTTAGGAGGCATGATCTAGAAACACGCAACATACGAATTAGATAGGAATGTTATAGAGTTAAACTTTATCACACGACTTAGAATACCAAAGAAGTGTACTTGACCTAATAAAACCCTTCTCTAAAAAATCCCTCAACTGCTCCTTCAACTCTTTCAACTCAGTGGGAGCCATCTTATAAGGTAGAATTAAGATAGGTTGGGTGTCAGGGAGAACATCAATCTCGAAGTCGATCTTCCTATCAGGAGGGACCCCAAATAGATCCTTAAGAAATACTTCTAGAAACTCACTCACAATTGGGACTGACTCAAGAGTAGGAGCTCAACATAATTAGATTTGACTCGTACGAGGTGGTAGATACACCCTTTTGAGATTAACTTCCTAGCTCTAAGGTAAGAAATAAATTTGCCCTTAGGTGCAACAAAATCTCCCCTCTATTCTTTAACAGGCTCATTCAAAAATTGAAACTTGATGGTTCGGGTTCTACAGTCAACAGTGGTATAGTATGGCTGGAGCCAGTCCATACCAAGGATTACCTCAAAGTCAATCATCTTTAACTCAACCAAATTAACAAGTGTATCCCTATGGTAGATGGACACTACACAATCTCTATAGACTCTGTTGGCTATGATAGACTCACTAACATAAGTAGAAACAGGGAAAGGCTCAAGTAAACACTCAGGAGAAATCTCAAACTTTCTAGCCACATATGGCATCATTAAGGACACAATTGCTCCTGGATCAAGCAAAACATAACAATCAAAAGTAAAGACTCGAAGCATACCCATCATGACATCTGGTGTAACCTCTTGGTCCTATCTATTCCCCATTGCATAAAGATGGTTCATTCCTCCGCTTATCCCCAGTGTGGCAACGTTTTGGTTACCCCTGGGTGGTGGCTGGTAGTAGAAGACTGTGCCCTGTTACACCAAAGTGGACAATATTTCAGGAAGTGACCCATTTACCAACACTTATAGCAAGCATTTACTCCCTCTTTACACTCTTCCAAATGCATCCTGCCACACTTTCCATAAGGTGGCTTCCTTTTTGAGCCAAGGGTCACACTGTATTGTGAACTCTGTGCTCTAAAGTTTGACTGACCTTGAGACCTTTGATCATACCTGATGTTTGGAGTTAGTGCACTGGTTGATGATAGTGCATACCCTGAATGCTTCTTCTGAAAGTAAGATCTGTCTCCCTTATCCTGCTTATGCTGGCTAGGCTCATGCCTTGTTGACTTGGCTTTCTTACTCAAGTGCTCTTCTCTATCTTTCCTCTTATCCTCCTCGATTTATTAGGCATAAACCATGATCCTGGACATGTCCATGCATGGGATCAGTAGTGCTGCTTTGTACTCCCTCTTCACATGCTTACCCAACCTAGACACAAATTTTCTCATCCTTGCCCTTATGTCCTGGACCATCTCTGAAACATACCTGGATAGCTTGATGAACTTAAGGTTGTACTCCTTAACGGTCTTCCCCTCTTGCTTTAAGTTCACGAACTCTTGAATCTTTGCCTCCCTCAACTCTTGGGTAAAGAAATAGTCGAGAAAAGCACTCTCAAACTTATTCCACTCAGCGGGCTCAGCATCCTCACCCCGACTATCATTCCACTGGTTATACCAAATATTCGTCACATCCTTAAGCTGATAGAAGGCAAGTTCAACTCCCTCAACCTCCGTCGCATGCATAGCCCTTATGACCTTGCACATCTCATCGATAAAGTTTTATGGGTCCTCCTCAACCTTTGACCTATGTAAACTGGCGGGTTCATCCTTAAGAAATCTTTGATCCTGGTTGCAACCATGGGATCTTAGAAACTAGAGCTAGGGGATTGGGGACTTCAATTGTTGCTCTGTGAGGCCACTAGCTGGGTGAGCATTGTAATGACTCCTCTAAAAACTGCCTTAGAAGTGGAGGTTGGCTGAGCAGGAGGTGCCTGTGGAGCCGTAGTTGCTCGGGCAGGTCGACCCCGTCTCCTCGCTTTTGCCTGGATAAGGACCTCTGGTGGAGGATTCTCAGTGTTTGGGACTCAATCATCTTGTTGGGCTACTATAGGCTTAGGAGGCATGATCTAGAAACACGCAACATACGAATTAGATAGGAATGTTATAGAGTTAAACTTTATCACACGACTTAGAATACCAAAGAAGTGTAACTATTCCTAATGTCCTATAGCCTTCTACTTATGAAGTGTGGTGCACAACACACCTATAAACAAGATTTTACTAGACACGACTTCATAGACTTCCTAAGACACTTGAACTCTCTTCTCTGATACCAAGTTTTTTATGTCCCAGGAGGGTACCGAGGCATGGCCGACACTCAAGGACTATTGCTAGTCCCGTAGCAAATCACTTGGCCTCATGTCACATCTCACTGAATAGTGGAAGGATACTCAAGGAAAATATGTAGAGAAAAGATAAAGATATCATAAATCATTTCCAAAATAAGTCAAGTCTGAAAGTAAAATACTCAATAATACTCTACTCTAGATCTACAAAGGCTCTACTCTAAACATCTAGAAGGTACCATGATAGGCCATGGTTACCCAACTCAAAACAAATAAAGAAATAGAATTAAATTAAATACAGGCTCCTCCGAATAACAAGAAGGGCTCACAAATCTCTTGGACTTGGGAACTCTAAACCTTAACGGTGTGTCTGCTAAAGTCCTCTATCTCCTGTATCTGCATCATAAAATGATGCAGTATCTAATGCATCAGTACGTAAAATATACGGTATATAAAATTGCTCAAGAAACAACCAAGGCTCAGACTCAATCATCTGACTCGACTCAAGACTCAACTCCTCATCTCATAACTCAACTCAAGTAAATCATGCAAGTTTTAAGTTTGAAATCATGCTTTAGAAATAGGCTCAGTGTGTGGTGCAACTCATTTTGAAAATCATGAATATGCTCAACTCAAGTGTTGCTTGGAAGTTTCTCTAACCGACATAACTCTCTACCACTATGAGTTTTTCGTGATGTATAATGAAAAGACATCATTGCCACGTCCGTCTTAAACTTTCCATGGTAAAAGGCGTCAACTTCTGCCTCACTCTCGGATTCAAAAAGAATGTCCATCTATTGGGACATGAGCCACCAAAGTTAATTGCACAACTATCCTAAGCTGGCAAACATAGTTCTGGGTGGTTGTTAATCACTCAACTTGGTGCTCAATACTCTTTCCAAGACTAAAACATTCTCATCAACTCAAACTCATCTCAATCATCTCAACATCAACTTTCTTAATTAACTCCATACTCAGAATGTGAATTTAAATAATGCAATTAAAGATTTTAGGTTACATCATGAAAAACTCTCACAGATTATTGTCATGTGACATCAAATCATCCATGCTCAACACATATGACTCAATAGATAGTTATCACAAGCACATATGATGTCGAAGTTTTCTTCAATTCCAGGTATGTATGTAAGTGTTATTTCCTTAGCACACGCAAGTGTATGTGGTCAACCCAAGTTATATAGTGGCTCTTTACAAAAGCTGGATGTCAGGACTTGTCAATTAATTATTTACTAAGTAATATTAATTCTAATAATTTATTTAAGCGGTGAACAATTAACCAAAAGAGATATTTTTACACAATCAATGAATAAATCTATCTACGATTATGGTTTAGCTAATAATCATGTTTAGCCTCAATTTCACCAAATTATTTGATTATCTACTTGCTGATTCATAGGATTAAAATTACCTAAACAAGGTTGCACGCCTCTGCTGGCCTACCATTATTAACTGCCTAACTACATCGTTGAGCGAAGATAGACACATCAACAAAAGTCCTTCAACATTATCTTCCTATATTTTGAATCAAGTTAAGTGTAAGGGTAGTTGTCACAAGTCTCCCTTACACGAATCAATCTAGTTTTCTAGTTGAACAAGCTCACTGTACTATTGTGTTATATTCATTCCAATATCTCTTGAATTCTAAACGAATAACTAATTTACTGCCTAGTTGATCAGGCTATGAAGTATAGATAAAAGGAATATAGGAACAACTAATATGATAAACAAATATTTTGAATTAATAATGACTAAATAATCATCTTATTAGCTACCATAATCTTAGAATGAGAAGTTTAAATCCACATAGACATGAAGAAATTACCATAAATTATTCAAAGATAAATGTAAAAATAAATAATAATGGAGAAGAAAAGATAAAACCAAAATTCTCTGACCTCCATGGCGACTCCTATTTCTCTCTAAGTCAAAAGTTATATAAAACCTAATTTTATAAAATATTTATAGGACCGGCCTCTACAGTGGCTCCTATCTCTCTAGGTCAAAATTTATGTAAAACCTAATTTTTTAGAATATTTATAAGTATAGGAATAAATTCCAAAATAAAATAATTGAGTCCAAAATGAATTAGAAAATCCAGCGAAAGGAATTGGGCCTTCACGCGAACTGTACGCCATCCTCAACATAGTGCTGCCACTTATTTGCTGCCATGTGGCAACTTATATTCAAATTGCATTTGAATTGCAAAACAACGCAGAATATATATATGTATAACAATATATATTATTATATTCAATTAAATTCATTAAGCTGTTTGCTTGATTTTTCTTATGTAATCTTTCTCTTTTTAATTCGTTTGAGCTTCAAATATCTTTATTTTTGTGTCAATTAAATCTACAAATAAAATACACAATTTAGCATCACCCATAAAAGTTATGCTTAAAAAGGATAAATAAAAGTGTTAAATATGAGGTCAATAATAACTAATAATATGTATTTTTGACTTCACATCAGTAAGACTACCTAAAGCATTGGACTATGTTCATCCACGTGCCCCTTCATCAACTTGAGTCGAGATTTTAAGTATTAATTGCATTCCTTAAAACCTATTAATCTTGAGTCCTGAATTCTTGCATATGACTGAGCTTCTTGAATATAGTTGAGTTAAATTATGAGTTGCATCACTATTATCATGAATGTATTTCACATGCTTGATACCCTAACCCTAACTTTAATATTTTCCTTGCTTATTGATTAAACTGAAATTGGTACCCTAACTTTCAAAACTAAGTATTGTGGACTTGAGAAGTATATTTTATTGTTTCATATCTGCTTGTGATGAATATCTATTAAGTCATATGTGTTGAGCATGGATGATTTGATGTCACATGACCGTAATCTGTGAGAGTCCTGTATGATGTAAAGTAAAATCTTGAATTGCATTGTTTAAATTCACATTCTGAGTTATGGAGTTAATTAAGAAAGTTGATATTGAGATGATTGAGATGAGTTTGAGTTGATGATCATGTTTTAGTTTTGGAAGGAGTATTGAGCACCGAGTTGGGTGATTGAGAACCACCCCAGAACTATGTTTGCCAGCATATGATAGTCGTGTAGTTAACTTTGGCAGCTCATGTCCCAATAGATGAACACTCTCTTTGGATCCGAGAGAGAGATAGAGGTTGACCCCCTTTACCATAGCAAGTTTAGGGCAGGCGTGGCAATAACATCTTTTTGTTGTACATCACTAAAAATTCATGGTGCTGGAGAGTTATGTCAGTTAGAAAAACTTCCAAGCAACATTTGAGTTGAGCATATTCATGATTTTCAAACTGAGTTGCACTACACACTGTGCCTTTTTCTAAAGCATGATTTCAAACTTAAACTTGCACGATTTACCTGAGTTGAGTTATAAGATAACGAGTTGAGTCTTGAGTCGAGCCGAATGATTGAGTCTGAGCCTTGTTTGTTTCTTGAGCTATTTTACACTGATGCACTCGGTGTTGCATCATTTCATGATGTAGATACAGATAGAGGACTTTAGCAGATGCATAGTTGAGGTTCAGAGTTTCTGAGTCCTAGAGTTTGGTGAGCCCTCCTTGCTATATGGAGGATCCTGTCTTTACTTCATTCAGTTTCTTTATTTGTTTTGAGTTGGGTACCCATGGCCTGTCATGGTACCTTCTAGACATTTAAAGTAGAGGCTTCATAGACCTAGAGTGGAGTATTATTGAGTATTTTACTTTCATATTTGGCTTATTTTAGAAACTATTTATGATATCTCTGTTTTTTCTCTAAATATTTTCCTTGAGTATCTTTCTGCTATTAAGTAAGATGTGACGATGAAGCCAAGTGGTTCGTTCGTAGACTAGCAATAGTCCTTGAGTGCCGACCACACCTGGGGTACCCTCCTAAGGCATGAAAAATAATTTATATTGACCACCTTCTCCATTCAATTTAATCGTATATACTTAATGTCACGACCCAAGCCTAGGGCCTAGACGTGACACGGCGAATGGGGAACCTGAAGGAACCCCAAACGAGCCTCTTAACTTATCATTACACATCATTGGTCGCGGAAGCATATAAAAGACATAAAGAGTACGAATATGGACAAAAGAGCTAAGGGGAAAAACTTGCATAACATCATAATTAAGAGACAAGAGTCAAACTCATATCCTAGGCACATCATATGTCCAACAAGCACCTCTAATACATAGATAAGAGTGGGGGCCAAGACAAAGCAACCAGCTCACCCTCATAGTCAAAATAGGTAATAAAGAAGAATGTCTCAATACATAATAAGAGCAACATAGACTAAGGTCCCCGAAGTGGTGGACTCACCAACTAGCTTGGGTAGTATCGAACTAGCCACGTGGAAGAGGAGGATGATCAACTTGGACACGGTTCCTATATAGTGATATCATGTAGGCAAGAGTATGCGTTAGTACGTTTGAATGTACTAAGTATGTAGAATGCAATGAAACAAGAGATATGCACCTTAATCAAAATGCATAACAATAGGCAATAGGCATAATATAACTATATGACATGTATAATCAATTTATAAGTAAAACATGCTTAAGAAACTCATGCTCATATAGGATATCATATGTGTAAAAAAGACCAAGCTATATTTCCAAAGTACAAACCTCCAACTCGGTTATCAAGGTACAAACCCCCCTGACAAGGTTATTCGGGCTCTTAGTCCCCCTAGATCGTGCATGGTCTAATGCAACACTTTATATAGAGTATATCATATACATAAGCTGCTTTCATCATCATAACATCAATCATATCATATCTCATGCTTTGGACCTTCAAAATTCATTTGTAAAATCAACTTTAAATCATGCAAATTGAATAAAAAGGAGATTAGGGCATCATGAGTGAAAAGACCCAATGGCTAAAACCCACATACCTTAGCTTTGAAGAAGCTCTTGATGAAGATTGAAAATGGAGGCTTGAAGGAAATGATGGTTGAAAGGACCCAATGGTTGAAACCCACATACCTTAGCTTTGAGGAAGTTCTTGATAAAGATTAAAAATGGAGGCTTGGAGCTTGAAGGAAATCTTTAGTTCCGGATTAGGGTTTTGAGACTTGAATTTAGGAGTGAAAAATATGGCTAAGTGTTTGAGTGAGTATTGAAAAATGTTTAGGATGATATCAGGGTGAAAAATGACTAAGCATAGATAAAAACAAATTTGGGAACACTTAGGCCCAAGATTTAAAAGTCTTGGACTGCACAGGAGATCACTGACAGAAAAATATACCTCTCAGCATCGCAGAGAGGACGACGAGACAACGTCTCTTCATTTGTGCGCCCTTGGCGCATCGCGCCAAGGGTGCGAATTGCTCAACAAAATTCATCACTTGAAAAATCATAATTGTCATTCTTTTGCTCTTAAATCAGGGTTAGACCCTTTTCCCCCTATTTTTGGCCCCCTAAACAAGAATCTGAAGTCAAATTTTTTATATCATGCACAGATTTTGAGATATATGGAATTTAAAATTTTGGGCATTTCGAGGCACATTTTTGGGGTCGTTTCAATATCTCTCCCTTGGGAACATTTATCTCAGAATTTAAAAGAGATGTACAAGGTAAGAGTAATCATAAACATATAAGTCCCAAAAAGAATGCAACATTACATTAAACACCATTTTTAAAACCTCAACATAAGTGTAAAATCATCATAAATTTGTCAACTTAAACATGAATGCATATGAATGACATAGGGGCTGAAAAAGAAGACTTAAACTCATATAGGGGACTTAGAATTAGTACCTTACACTTGAATGGAGTGGAAGAGATAAGAATACCGGCTTTGCACCTCTGCCTCGGCCGCCCATGTAGCACTTTTGACTTGTTGGTTCCTCCAAAGGACCTTAACGGATGCCACCTCCTTGTTCCTCAATCTCTTCACTTGTCTATCCAAATTCTGAATCATAACCTTCTCATAAGTCAAGTTATCCTCAACAACATCCACAATATCAAGAGGCATAATAACATTAGGATCACCGACATATTTTCTCAATATAGAGACATGGAACACTAGATGAACCAAATTCATTTCACTAGGCAACTTCAACTCATAAGCTACCTTGCCAACCCTCCTCAAGACCTCATAAGGACCAACATATCTTGGACTCAACTTCCTCTTTTTACCAAAACGGACCACCTTTCATTGGCGAAACTTTCAAATAGACCCAATCACCTACTTGGAATTCAAGATCTCTTCTCCTTACATCAGCATAAGATTTTTGGAAACTTTGGGCCTTCTTCAATCTCTCCCTAATTATTCTAGCCTTCTCAAGAGCCTCCATAACCAGATCTAGTCCCAAGAAAGCTACCTTTCCTCCCATAAAGAGCCTCAAAAGGAACTATACCGATGCTAGAATGATAGTTGTTGTTGTATGCAAACTCAATCAAATGAAGATGATCATCCCAACTACCCTTAAGCTCTAAGAGACAAGCCCTAAGCATATTCTCAAGTGTTTGAATGGTTCTTTCGGCTTAGCCATCCGTTTGAGGGTGAAAGGCTGTACTAAGGTGAACGTTTGTACTAAGAACCCTTTAAAAAGACCTCCAAAAGTGTGAAGTGAATTGTGCACCATGATCTAATATGATGGACAAAGGAACCCTATGTGACCTCACTAACTCATAGATGTACAACCTTGCATACTCTTCAGCCCTATATGTAGTCTTAACCGATAGAAAGTGAGCCGATTTTGTCATCCTATCAACCTTAAGGGTACCATCTCCCCCTTGGAGAAAACCTCTATTTTGCCCTCTTTTACCAAGGCCTTTAATTCAAGCAAGGAGGAGTCAAGGTCTTGTTTTGCTATCACCTCACCAACCAATGAAGACTTAGACCCATCAATAATAACATCACCATCATCACCAACCTCTTCCAACCTAACCCTCAACCTAGCCAATTGATGCACCTCCCTAGCCATTTCCTTGTCACCACCACAACATGAGTTAGGCTACCCATAGACACCCGACTCAAAGTATCTGCCACAATATTTGCCTTTCTCGAATGATAATGCATACTTATATCATAGTCTTTAAGAAGTTCTAACCATCTTCTTTGCCTCAAGTTGAGATCTTTTTGAGTGAAGACATATTGTAGGCTCTTATGATCGGTGAACACATCAACATGCACCCCACATATATAGTGACGTCAAATCTTTAATGCAAATACAACGGCGGCTAGCTCTAAATCATGGGTAGGGTAGTTTCTTTCATGTACCTTGAGTTGTCTAGAAGCATAAGCTATGATCTTAGCATTTTGCATAAACACACAACCCAAACCAACCTGAGAAGCATCACAATACACCATAAATCCCTCAAGCTCATCTGGTAGTGACAATATAGGAGCAGACACAAGTTTGTCTTATAATGTTTGGAAGCTTCTCTCACACTCATCAGTCCACACATACTTAACCTTCTTTTGAGTCAATTTTGTCGTAGGGGAAGCAATGGAGGAAACCCATTTACAAACCTTTTATAATAACCCGCTAGGCCCAAAAATCTCCTAAAATTCAACGGGGTCAATGGTCTAGGCTAATTTCTAATCACATCGGTTTTCTTTGGATCCACCTTAATGCTATCCTACGACACCACATGACCCAAGAATGCAACCTCCTTCAACCAAAATTCACACTTTTCATATTTGGCATATAATTTCTCCTCCATCAATCTTTGCAAGACAACCCTCAAATGCCCCATATATTCCTTCCTACTATGTAAATAGGTCAAAATATCATCAATGAAGACCACAACAAAGGAATTAAGATAAGATTTGAAGACCCTATTCATAAGGTCCATGAAGATGGTCGGTGCATTGGTCATCCTAAAAGACATCACAACAAACTCATAATGCCTATATCTAGTCTGAAGGCCGTCTTGGGAATATCACACTCCCTTACCCTCACTTGATGATACCCAGACCAAAGATCAATCTTAGAGAAAAATCTAGCCCCTTGCAATTGGTCAAACAAGTCACCAATCCTTGGAAGAGGATACCTATTCTTTATAGTGATCCTATTGAGTTGTCGGTAGTCAATGCACATTCTAAGTGACCCATTCTTCTTCTTCATAAAGAACACCAGAGCACCCCAAGGTGATTGGCTAGGCCTAACAAAACCCTTCTCCAACAAATCTTTCAATTATTCCTTTAACTCCTTCAACTCCGTCGGGGCCATACGGTAAAGGGGAATAGAAATGAGTTGAGTATCGGGAAGGAGATCTATGCTTAAATCTATCTCCCTTTCGGGAGGGACACCAAGAAGCTCATTTGGGAAGACATCAAGGAACTCATTTACAATGGGAACCGACTCTATATAAGGGACTTTAGACTCCATATCCCTAACCCTCACAAGATGGTAAAGACACCCCTTAGAGATCAACTTACGGGCTTTAATGCAAGAAATGAATCTACCCTTGACCACCACATCTTGATTTTTCCACTCAAGGACGGGTTCATTAGGGAATTGAAACTTGACCTTACGGGTTCTACAATCAATAGAAGCATATAGGCATGCTACCAATCCACATGTCTAATTCAGCAAGATCACAAGAGAACAACTTATGCAAAATGCAAATAGGACAACTTCTATAAATTTTCCTAGCAACAGTAGAGGCACCAAATGAGGTAGAAACTTCATATGACTCATGCAACAACTCGAGGTCAACATGGAACTTTTCATTAACAAAAAAGGTAACAAATAAAAGAGTGGCACCTGGATCAATTAAAGCATATACATCAAAGTCAAAGATTTTCAATATGCTGGTAACAACATCGGGAACCTCACAAACCCCTTGTCTCCCATGAAGAGCATAAACTCGATTGTGCCTTGGGGCACCACCTTGAGGACCACCTCTACCCAATAGAACTGCATTTACACCTCGGCCTTTATCACAATTTCTTGGACAATCCACCTTCTTGTGACCAAGTTTCCCACATTAAAAGCATGCATTAGAACCTTTCAAACATGGGCCTCCATGGTTCCTTCCACATTTAGGGTACACATCAATAGGAATCACTCTACCAGCACCTTGAGGCCTAGGGAAGGCAATGGCAACCCCCCTATTAGTAGCATGAGAAGACCCTTGGCCTTGACGAAATCTAGCACCCTTTTGAAATTTACCCTCAAATCGGACCCTCATAGCCTCATGCCCCCTTCTCTTCCTCAATTTCTCCTCCTCCATTTGCTCGGCATAGGTCATCAATCGAGATAAGTCTGTCTCACTAATTAGCATGGTGGATCGGCATTCTTCACTTACCAAGTCGGAGACCCCCATCATAAACTTATTCATCCTAGATCAAGGATCGGCCATAAAATGAGAAGCATACTTTGAAAGTTGATTAAACTTGAAGGCATAATACTTTGAAAGTTGATTAAACTTGAGGACATACTCCCTCACACTTATAGCACCTTGTTTCAAATTTATAAACTCCACCAACTCAGGTTTCCTAAGCTCAAGAGGGAAAAACCAATTAAGGAAAGCCAATTTCTACTCCTCCCAAAGCACCACATCACCAATTACCTTCTCTCTTCCACTGGTCATTCCGTATTTGGGCTACCCCTTTGAGTTGGAACGCCGCTAATTTTGCCTTTTCATTCGGCCCAAAACCCATGATATTCAAGATCTTGTAGACCTCGTCAATGAACTCTTGTGGATTTTCATCCACCTTTGACCCATAAAACACTAGAGGATTCATCCTCCTAAAGTCCCTTACCCTACCTACCGGAGTATTAGCATGAGGAACTTAGGCCCCTTGATTGACTTGGTTGGTCACCCCGGAGCTCACCATTAGTAGATTGCTCCTCGGGAGTTTGGAATCTTCTTCCTCGAATGTTTGGCATGATCTAGCATAGCAAAGAACAATTGTTGCAGGGGGAACTCACTACAACTCTATAGCACGACTTAGAACATGAAGAAGGGAAATATTTCCTAAAACGTCTCACAAACTCCTATTCATAGTCATAGAGCGCTTCAGACTATGAATATAACTCTAATCGATGGGGTATGTCAGATTCCGAGGATCTATCAACCTAGGGATCTGATACCAAGTTTGTCATAACCCAAGCCTAGGGCTTAGACGTGACACGATGAATAGGGAACCCAAAGGAACCCCAAACGAGCCTCTTAACTTATCATTATACATCATTGGTCTCGGAAGCATATAAAAGACATAAAAAGTACGAATAGGGACAAAGGAGTTAAGGGGGAAAACTTGTATAATATCATAATCAAGAGACAAGAGTCAAACTCATATCATAGATACATCATATGTCCAACAAGCACCTCTAATATATAGATAAGAGCGGGGGCCAAGACAAAGCAACCGGGTTCACCCTCATAGTCAAAATAGACAATAAAGAAGAATGTCTCAATACATAATAAGAGCAACATAGACTAAGGTCCCCGAAGTGGAGGACTCACCNNNCGGGGTTCACCCTCATAGTCAAAATAGACAATAAAGAAGAATGTCTCAATACATAATAAGAGCAACGTAGACTAAGGTCCCTAAAGTGGAGGACTCGCCAACTAGCTTGAGTAGTATCGAACTAGCCACATAGAGGAGGAGGATGATCAACTTTGACACCGGTTCCTACATGGTGATATCGTGTAGGCAAGAGTATGCGTTAGTACATTTGAATGTACTAAGTATGTAGGATGCAATGCAACAAA
>DF365936.1:593-19582 GCA_000787875.1 Solanum virginianum
ATAGTTCCGGTTTACATCGGCCATGGGACCCGCAACACTCTTTATGTAAATCGTGGTAACTTTGGAAAGGATTCAGAAACGAATACTACTTCGATTTCGATTATGAATATTTTGCATATCTCTTAGACTTGCGATACTAATTTTTATTGCATATGATTCTCATGATTCTGCTCGTGCCTTTTATGACCTCGTTCACCGGTTCCCGGGCTGGATTGTTATCGTGCGCATGCTAATATATTCTGGAGTTTTGTCGTATTTATGTTCGACGGGTTGGCTTCGCCCAAGCATCGGGCTTCGCTTAGTTGGTGTTCTGTCGTGATTGGGCTTACGTTATGATTAGGTGATCTGTCGTTATTGGGCTTTCTGATATGTTGGTGGTATGTCGTGATTGTGGTATGTGACGGAGATTCGAAGATTTGAAATCTTCTGATGGCTTTTTGATATATTGGTGATATGTCATGATTGTGGTATGTGATGGAGATTTGGAGATTTGAAATCTTCTAGTGTGCTGTCGTGTTGGGGCGCCATCGCCAGGCGGGCATCCCTATTTCCTTTGTCATATGCATGTTTTGTGTTTGGAAGGTAAACATTCTGATGTTTGGTTATGTTTTGAATCACTATGATCTGCTTCAGTTATTTCTTTGATTTGCATGTTGTATAATCTGCTTTACATATTCGGTACATATTTCGTACTGACCCCCTTTGCTTCGGGGGCTGCGTTTCATGCCCGCAGATACAGACGTACTAATTAGAGATCCTCCAGCTTAGGATTTTCTCCTGCTGTGTGAAGTGCTCCTTTTGCTTCGGAGCAAAGATTTGGTATATACACTTGATTACTATACAGACATACAGGAGAGAGATCCACTAGCTTAGGATTCTGACTGCTGTTTAAAGTGCTCCTTTGCTTCGGAGCAAACTCTGGGTATATACACTTATTTTACTATTTTGTGTTTTTGTACATTTGAGGGTAAGACGGGGGCCCTGTCCCATCTTCTGATTCAGTTTGTGTAGTTGGAGGTAGTAGTCTCTTTTCTTCCCATAAAGATTTGGTAATATACACTTATTTACTATTTGTGTTTCTGTACATTCGAGGGTACGACAGGGCCCTGTCCCGTCTTCTGATTCTATGTGTCTGTATAGAGGTATGTGGACTCCTGTGTGTATGGGCTATGACAGTGTGTACGATTATGTATGTATGTCATGTATGTTGGGCGGTTTAACCGCAACGGTGATCTTGTCGGCCCGCATGTATATATTTATGCTGGATTTTCTGTATGCAGGGTTTGGAATAGTTCGTAAAATAAAGGAAACTCTGCCGGATTTTCTGAAAAAGTAAATAAGACATTTGGTATAATCTAGAGTTGTGTTGGTGCTCGGGTGCCCAAACGGGCACTATTCACAGCCCACGGGGATGGGTCGTGACAAAGTTTGAACATTTTTTAGGGATGACATCACATTAATTGATTTTTGTTATCTTTATATTTTGGAAAATCTTGCTTGGTTGTTAGTGGTCGATAGAATTTTAGTCCAAGTATACATAGATTCTATATTAAAACTTGGCCAATGAAAAAAATTTATCCGTCGAATTTCGAGGCCTCTCGATTCAAAAGACAGAAAATTTTTAGTTTAGGTAAATATTTGTTATATGTTAAAATTGAAAAAGTTTTAGTTTAAATTCATATGTACTTCATATCCCTATTTAAAAAAGATGAAAAAAGTTAGCTTAAGTTCATATTTATCGCATGTTAAAATTCAAAGATTAGTTTAAACTCGTGCACATATTATTTGTCAAAATAGTCAATGACGAATCTATCTGTCGAATTTTGAGGCCTTCCAATTAAAAAAGACAAAAAAATTTACTTCAGAATAATATTTGTTATATTGTTAAAATTCCATATCCCCAACTCTATTATTGGTGGTTGTGTGTTTTATTCTATTTTCTTACTACTACAAGTTTTAAGTTGGTCTCAATTATTGGTTGCTGCTATATCTTAGTTAATAATTTTCTTACATTTATTTATCATTATTGTTATTTCTTTACTTTATTGATTTGCTCTTTATCATAATTATTGTTTCTTTCGCTTTATTGACTAATATAATTGTTGTTTCTTTTGCTTTATTGATTGACATAATTATTGTTTCTTTTGCTTTATTGATTGTCATAATTATGTTTCTTCTACTTTAGTGATTGACATAATTGTTATTTCTTTTGCTTTATTGATTGACATAATTATTGTTTCTTTTGCTTTATTGATTGTCATAATTATGTTTCTTCTACTTTATTGATTGACATAATTGTTATTTCTTATACTTTATTGATTGACATAATTAGGTTGCTATCATTATTAAATAATGTTGTTTATTAAACTTGGCCAAGGACGAAACTTCTCCGTCGATTTTTGAGGCCGCTCCCATCCGAAAAGATGGTACAATTTTAGTTTGTTATTTATATTCATTATTGTATATATTGTTGACGTTAGGCAAATAATAGGACGTTTCACATATCATTATTTATTTCATTGTCTGTATATATTTTGTGATTATTATACTTATGTTCTATTGTGTATCTCCTCCTCAATTTGAAAAAATGAGTTCAATCGGGACCCACAGTTGTGGATTCTGAAGGGTGCTAATACCTTCCCTTCGGAATAACTTGAACTCTTACCTGGAATTTTTTTGGTTCGCAGACTATTTTATAAATAATTAATTGGTTTCCTAATTATCCTTAAAATTAGGTGACGACTCCAAAAATCAAATTATTTTTTCCTAAAACAACACTTTCTTTCAAATTTTTTTAATTTAAATATTTTTTACGAGTTGCCGCAACGTTGCGCCTTGGGGATGTCAACAACCGTGACTCTTAGTGGCGCACAAACTAGCTTTATAACCTGCTCCAATGACTGTATGTTGATCAACAAAGCTGTGAGTGCTTCCAAAATCAATCAACAAGGTGAGACTCTTATTCTTCATAGTACTACTCACCAGTATAATATTAACCCATGATTGCTCCCTGTTAATGCATTTAAATAAACTGCTTCTTGCACTTCCTATTCTATCTCCTTTTTAATATTTAGGTCCATATAGGAGGGGTTCTCTATCTCGGTAGATACTCTTGCTACAGTCTCCACCTCTCCCACTAAGCAATTAAATTGCTTTGGTCTACATTGATGCCTTATAGTATACTTGTCTCTACACCTAAAACATAACTTATTATTCTTCCCGTATTCATATACTTCAGGACTCAGGACTGAGTTTAAAAGCATTAGGTCTACTGGTCAAGCTTCTCAAGGTCTTAGGAAGAGGATTCTTGCTCGTAGTAGTAACAGTAACAGTAGCAGTAGCAATAGCAGGCTTATTGATAGCTTCAATTGTCTTCTCCTACATTATGGCCTTCTTAATTGCCAATTTGAGAGGCGTTAAAACATTTTCACAGCGAACCTAATATCCTTCGTTAATGCTCCAACAAAACTATACATGAATTGTGCATCATTAAGTGTGGATTCCTCACAAGTATATACATTTTGAGGTCCTCAATTTTTTCCAAAATATTCGTCTATTGATCCTGTTTGAACCAGTCTATTAAATTGTTTGACAATATCATCTAGCAATTCATCTTCAAACCTACTAATCAACTCTTCCTTGAAATCCATCTAGTTAACCACTCTTCTACTCAGTTCTAGAGAGTGATACCAAGCTTCTAGTCCATTCAAATATAAGGCAACTGCTTCTACTTTCTTATTCTCTTACGTTCTATACAAGTTAAAATACCTCTCACACTTGTGCAGCCAGACCTTAGATTCATGACATTTAAAACTAGGTAATTGTCACTTGGGAGGGGGAATGGGCACCATGTGTAGCCTGTTTGGCCTTTGTTTCTAAGCCGAATTGGAAAGTCTGCCATCTCTTTGTTGATACTCCATGGGCTCGATTAGGTACTTTCTCAAGGGCTATTAGTCGATCTAGGATCAACTCCAATGTTCTTTGCATCTCGATATGTGTATTTCAAATATATTGTTGATTAGTCAGTACCTCAGCTAGGACCTCATCATGTCAAGCCAGCCTTCCTTCACCATTCTGGATCTAGTTCCATCAGTCATCCTCTACCATGCAGGTCGCACGGATGTTGCTTTGATACCAATTGTCAAGATCTCAATAAAGATCTGACTAAAATTCATAAATAAGAAGAGAACACTTGTTTTTTGGGGATACTTTTTTGATTATTTTCAAATGGAAATTGGATATTAACTACAAGGAAATGGAAAACTGAATTAATCTATGATATCGAGGATAAGTGAGCATCCATGGTAAGTCTCGAATCTGTACAAAGGAAAGAAAGAACATTTGAAATCAGAAGAAGAGGAGGAGGAGAAAGGATAGAATGTAACACCCCATAAAATTATCAAAATGCCTCTAAAATGCATCGTCCGCACAACGCATCTTCTCATGCTCTGATTGAAAATACGAGACCGAATTTGCGATCAGCGCGAAAAATCGAGTCAGAAAATGATTTCGACCCGACTTAAAACAAGGCACGTCAATTTTCAAAATGTCCAATTTTGGACAGAAGCAGTGTGTTCTCCACATCCCCTACGCAACGCACTAGGGGCGCGAAGCAACACTTAAGTTGTTCTTGCTTTTTTTCGACGGTAATTGAACTTACGAAAAAGTTGTGAAAAACACTGGTGCACGGGCCTCCGCGACGCGCACCTGTGTTCAGAAAATTATTTTTGTTTCTTTTAATTTGGGAAGGGCAATTTCGTCCTTCCCAATACATTTTAATATCCCTAAAATAATTTTAAAGCATATTTTGGTGCATAAAGGGTTCAAACCCATAATTGTTCTAAGTATTTTTACATAAGCCTGAGAGGAGAAGAGGAGAAAACACAAGGGTTTTTCAAGAGACCTAATATTTTTGAAAAATCTCCATTCTCAGGTATGTAAAAGATATCCAAAAGCATGGAATCGTTCTTCCATGTGTCAATGTAGAGTTAGAATGAAAAATAAATGTCTAGAAGTCTTGAATTATGATTTCTTGAAAGTTCTTGAATATTGACATTAAATTCTTGGATATTATCTTGAGTTCTTGAATATATTCGTTAAACTATATTTTCATATCCTAAATTGATGATCACCATGCTTAGAATTTATTGTATACTTACGTATTTATGTGATTGTGATTAAACTCTTACGAATTCTCTCTGTAAAGACTTGAATAATGAACTAAGGGGGATGTCTAAAGCCTTGATTATCTGAATGTGATGTTTGACTGAGTCTGAGTCCTGAGGGTGAGTGTGTTGGTGACTGTGATAGCTGAGAATAACATTGATAGAGTTGAATGAATATATTCCCCTTGAATTCGAAAAGATAGACTTGCCCATAGAGGTTGGGTGATGAGAGTTCTTGATGGATTGATAGACTTATGAACATGTTGAGTCCTAGGAGGAGTATTAGCACCGAAATGGGTAAGAGTGAGTCTCACTCGTACTCATTAACTACGTGGTCAGCGTAGGAGAGGATTGGACCGTGAAAGCGGATGTTTTCTTTATCCCAAAAGAGGACTTGACAGACTTTTGGATCCGCTGACAGACTCGTCCTTTACCCCGACAAGGTACTGGACGGATGTGGCAACGACATCTCTTCGTTGTATCACTATCGACTCATAGGTAGTGGTTGTTGGTTATAGAAACTCCCAGTTAGGTTTCATGATGATAGAACTCCGATGTGATGTGAATGTTTGATATTTGATGGGTAATAAAGTGATAGAGTCTTGTCCTTTACTCTAAAGTGAGGCTGAGTGATTGAGGATTGATTACATATTGTTTACTTTTCGTTAGCCCGTTTTACATACAGTACATTCCACATGCTAACGCCCCTCTAGCGCTGCATCATTTTATGATGCAGATTCGATAAATCGAGGATTTCAACAGCTCGATCATTGAGGTTCAGAGCACTCTATTCCAGACAGTGGTGAGTCCTCCCTTGCATTCAGAAGATGTTTATTTTCTTTTGGTTGATGGTCTTTTACTTAATTTTTGGTAGCCATGGCCTGTCATGGTACCGTCTCAGACTATAGTATAGACGCTTCATAGACGTAGACGTTAATGTTGAGGGTTCTTTCCCTCTCCTTTCTTTACATTCAGATTTTCGTTTGGTATTCTATTTCTTCTATGATAGATTGATATTGATAGTATTGAGTCCACAGATAAAATTGCATTACTATTATTATCTTATTTCTTCCAATGATGAATTGACTGAACAAAGACAAATGAGACTAGGTGGTCCGCTTGGGGCTAGCAATAGTCTCTGAATGTCAGTCACGTCTAGGTTACCCTCCAGGGGAGTAACATAGAAAATACGAGGAAGAAGAGAAAGATTTCGTAGAATTATCATTGATTGATTCCTTCCTTCTAAGTCGTTATATAACTACCTCATCTAATGTAGCTACAATCCTTATCCATGCACCTTATTCATGTACTCGCGATATCAACCAATTAAATTAGTACTCAATTATTCTTCTGCAATTCGACTTTGATTCCCACAACCAACATTCTCTATTTACTTATTTATTTATACTAAGTAGGATCATTACAAAGATATGTTATCTCGTACATGTAGTGGAATAACTTGTTCCAAAATAATATATCCCAAAATAACTTGTTCCCAACCAAATGACATTTAAGCTTGTGCACGCAGCCAGAAATAAATGATTTTACTTTAGTGCATTGCTTCAAGGAGGCAATAAACGGTTGTGTAACCCTACAATTCCAGAATTAATATGGACGGATGTGTAAAGAATGAACTCAACTTATATGTACTGAAATATAAAGAAGTTCCAATGGCTGCAATATTTCCTTTTTGTATCACACAGTCACATACATTTACTCTCTTTTTTTCATTCTTTTTTTGTGATAGGTAAAGAGATACTTCTCCATTGCAGCAAATCAACGAAAGAGGATTCAATTGATGGTGAAACTTCAACCAACTGGATCAGAGCAAAAAGAGAAAGTTGGCCACAATATGAGCAGAAAATTTACGTGTATACATATAGTAAGGCGATGATCAGACATTAAACGTTCTTTCACGTGCCTATACAAGTTGTGGTTACGAAGTATCCCAACATTTTCCTACTTGAGTGAAACACGTCCACGATGGACCCCAGGTATTCATCATCGGCATTAATACATTTGTCCTAATATTTTACGCTTACTGCAACATGAATAGTTGAAATCATGCATTGTTAATGTGGCATCTTTTGACAAATCTACTACTCCCTCCATGCTAAAAATATTTTTTCATTTTTACTTGTCCAATTTGAAAATCAAGATAAAATTTATCACTTACGTTCTAATTTACCCTTATTATTAATTATAGTCATTTCTCTATGCATTTCCCAAACAAAGTAATCAGTTGATTATATTCATGGGGTGATATAATAAAATTGCCATTCTATTTATGGCTCCTTAAGGGGTATGCCAAGTTAATACTGGATTGTAAAGATGCATAGAGGGAGTACTAACCAACCAACCTTTAACCATTTTAGTAAGTCAAGCATTTAAATTTTCCTAAGAATCAGTCCAAATAAAACAAGAATTTGCCTTGGCAACCCAAGTACTTCCACAATCCAGCCAAAATCATCTGTCTTGTTAGAGTGGAAAGTACCGAGACTAATTACAACAGGGTTCCATGTTAGCTCCTTAAGAATCAGTTCCAGAAAAGGGGAAAAATGCAACTGCCTAAAGTTCTACACTACCGTGCGACTCTTGAGGACTGGCTTTCGAAAAGATTCTGAAAGCAAAAAATATTGCATGATAAGAGGACTATTCCTGACTAATTTTCTCTTCATTTACCTTAGGACTGACAACAGCCTAAATACAAAGTGCTTCTAGACACAGATCCACAAGGAACAACCTACCTGTTTCCTTGTCATTCAACTGCGCAGAGGCTGGAACAGGATGTTACCTTCCAGACTTTCGGGCACATGAAAACAAACTAGAAAGCAAGAGTGTTCCTCGCCATCCCATTTTCACTCTTTGCCATCTGAACAGCAAAAAGAATGTGTTATAAACTTCTGACCATTTTAAAATCTCACGCAGTGCAAGACATCACTTTCCAGAGCTAGCAACATACTTCTTTTTAAAAGTTCATAATAACTATAAGAAAGTTAGAAACAAAGAGGAATGTGCAAGAATAAAAAGGAGAAAATAAGCGAAAACTACAACTATAGTACTTAAAATGTGAATATACTTGTGATGCATGGCATCTGACAAAGAACAAATTTAATTGACAAGAATGACAGGGTTCCCACACAAAACAAGGATTAAAATATACTCATGAAGTAGGTCTACACATAACTATCTGTCCAGTCACATTATTTGGGTGATAGGTCTATATCTGTATTTATAACTACTAATCACCATTTTACAAGCACTTGGCATCTTGCAAGGTCCCCAAAGCCTCCATGCGAGGTTGGTTTGCTCAAAAGCCAATAGCTCAAGATCACATTCATTCAGAGGAATCCCATGCAATTTCATTTTTTCCAATCAAGGAATCTCATCCAATGTTGTGATTAATATTGTCAAGATGGATGCACAAACTAAGAAAGAGCAGATTAAGAGGTTGTGACACAGAGTTTGTCTTATCAAACAGAGTACACAATAAAAACAAGAAGTACTTGGGGTTTAGGACAAACATTAACTAATTGCCTAACCTTGCAAAGTTTGCAGTCTGGATAGATCTCTAAAACTCGAATGAACTAATTAGAGAGAAAATTGCAAATGAACTAATTTAGGGAGGCAAAAACAAGAATGTTCCTTGAAAGTTGAAAATAGAAAACAACTGATATGGTTTGGTGGAAACAAAAACTCACCTTTCTTGTTGAGAAAAGCAGAAGCATTGGCATCCAAGTGGAGAATGTTATCCATTGAACCACTTGGAGCAGGTGCAGCAGATAATCTAATTGTGGGCGGGGAACAAGTGTTGCTCCTACTTGAGAGCTCATTTGGGGTATGATTTCCAGTTCGATGGTTCAAATAGATGTCCAAGCTAGCAGATGAAGACACTCCCATCTTTCTCTTGAACCTTTTCACCTAACAAAGATGTGAGATACTGAAAAAGAAACAAAAAACAGTACAACTGTTCTCCTTTCTTATTTCTATTATGATATTAAGCAGGTTACTTATTGCAGTACCTGTCTTTCCGCTTCTCAAGATATCTTTGCACTGATGCTTTTCTGCTTGAGTGGCCTTCCGCTGCTTCTGCATAATTGATTTTGGAGGAATGGGGGGAAAGAGAGAGAGATAAGAAAGAAATTAATGGAGAAGTAGAATAAGATGCTCGTGATTGCTTTGCCTTCAACAAGTTCGGTTAATCATCATATAAGTGTTGCCTACTTCAATGGTCAGGTTAAGTTATGTTAATAGTAACTAAAGTTTGTTTTTAACACTAAAAGAGGTAATTACAGGAGAAATCTATGTTGCTCAGACATTTCAATAATGTCAAAGTGTGCGAGCCGGATCTCCAAAAGTAGTGCGGTTGTGAAGAATTAGACACAAGTGCGGTATCATTTTTGGAGTGTTCAAGCCTAAGCTGTGCAGATTCTTCACTTTCAATGCCGCACCCGTGTCGGCTTCTTCGAAGATACATTACTTTTGGCAAATCCGACACGCACCTGCTGACACTTTTGAAGAGTCTGAGCAACATAGGTTCAAGCAACATGTGGACTCTGGAATGCCATCCAATTTAAATGGCAAAACCTGGTTAATGGAAGAACCTTTAACACATCAATGGTATAATATGTAAGCAACAGCTGAACTTATAATCTTTTACTCTTATCTTTTATTTTTGATAATGATGGTGTTGGGCCCAGCTAAGTCACACCTTTGGGTGCTCCTCTGGTTTTCAAGTACCATCATTTCGATAGTTGGCTACTTGGATTAGTTGTGAAATTTTAAAATCTCTTTCACATAACAGTAAAATATGGTCAGGATGGGAGTCTTGACTCTCGGATAACAATGCTAGAATTTTTTTAAAAAAAAATAAGTTAAGCTATTCTCTTACAATGGCAACAATTGTCTTATCGTTCACTGGTTTTCAGGTACCATACTGTAATAGATAAGTTTTAATGACAGCTAGAGGACAGCAAGGCCAGTTAATATCAGAAAGAAAGTAATGGCCTAACACCACCCTGGGTAAATAATAACACCCATTACATTGCTCAATTAAACTAAACAGAGGAGCCTAATATTCCCAAGTTTCAGCAAGGTACAATGGGAACTTTGCCCCCCATTTTGGGGGGTTTCTTGGGGTTGAGGGACACAGAATTGAAAAGAACCAAAGGAAACAAAAGAACTTGCCAGAATTGTCTTCATAGAAGGTGTTGCTCTCCTCCAAACGTAGGCGAGTCACTTCAGTCATCTTCCCTGTAAAATTTTCAATTAGTATGTTCAATAACACAAGGGAACAGCCCATCGAGATTCATGTTTTGTTATTTTTCATAGGAAGTCAGAACCTAGATGGAACTAAACTAGTACTCCCTCCATCCCAAAGTAATTGAATTTTTGAGGCTGTTTTCAATGTTCAAAATAGTTGAATTGTTCAAAGTTCAAGATGAATGTTTGAAACTTTTTTATACTTGCCCTTTCATTTATTGAAGTTCTATATTTTGTGGGAGATAAATTACACTACATATTTATGACTTCACAAAGGGTAATAGTGAAAAGTATGATTCAAACTTTTGTCTTTGAAGATTTTTCTTAATATGTGTGCATTGCCTCACAAATTCAATTAAAATGGGACGGAGGGAGTATATGGCATTTGGCAAGAGGAGGGGAATGGTCACAGGCTAGGTCTGTTTTTCAATTCAACTTTATGCACATACCATCAAAATCCTCAAATTACAGACTAATGTATTCAGATTCTTCAATTTCCATGGAAGCCAGAAAAGAAAACTAGAACGAACCTGTTTGCATGGTTGGCATGAGCACCATATGAGAATCTGAACCCAGTTTAACATTTGCAGATTGCAAATGGCATTCGGAATGTCGAAATGTCGTCGTCGGTAAGTAGGTAGAGTGGCTTGTCGAGAGGGGACTTGTAAACAGTTTCTTCCGGCGGCATGATGCAAAATTCCGGTGGAATACGGTACCCTGAAGGCACAGAGAGTGGGCTTGCAGCAATATGCATGATTGCTTGTGCCTAAAAATATGCCATTGGCCACAACAAGAAAAAAATTAGTCAATTGTCAATACTCAAATTCTTGCAGTTCTGACATACATCAAGCTTAAGGTACCTTTTCAGCAGGTACATCATCGTACACATTCACCTTGCCACAATAGAAGATTGTCAATTGACCCGCTGATTCATTTCCCGGATCTGTGGTTCTGGACTTCCTGAAAAATAATATTAGCATTTGAACCAACTATAATGGAATTTCTAGATTCTCAGTCCATAAAGGCACACACACTTGCAGAATCACAACTTGCCTTAGGATGCCATCTTCAATAAAATGATTTTTAGCATAAATATAGAATTACAAGAGAAGAGAAAAAACAACTTCAGCAAAAAGCAAGGCAAAACAAAATATAAGAAGTGAATGTAAGCAAAACTAGTTTTATTATTTGAAGGAAAGAGAGGAAGAATCTTCAACACGCTAATGAATGAAAAATGCTCAATTGACGGGAAAAAAAAATCTTCAACACGCTAAAGGATAATTTACAACACACACACACACACATGTAGTATGATAAATATGATATTCTGACCTGCATGATTATCCTCTAAGTTCTCACATGATAACCAGTGAAACCATTAAAGAGATATTTTAAGCTAATTCAAGAAGCCTAAGGGTTTTGGCAAAGCCAGTTGACATTTGATAAAGCATAACTGCTTGATGATAAACCCTTTTTCCTTAAAATCCTTGTAGCGCTCAGTCCATGCTCTTCGACATTTTCCAATTGTATATGTTGTGCTCAATACAACAAGCTCTATAGGAGCAACAATGCAGTGCTCCTCTGGGGTCTAGCAAGTGGTAGTTGAATTTGGGACACAATTAACAAAATAGGAACAACTTTGTAAATGAATATGTTGTACCCAAAATAAAATGCACATCATTGGTAAGTAAAATTCTCTTAATGCCATTCAAAGTGCATCAAATACTGAAAGCTCTCAAATGAGACTAAATTTGAAAAAGCATCAACATTTAATTGCTTGTCAAATCATTAAGCACAATACTTGCACATCTTTCACCAGCCAATTTAAGGACAAATAAATAGGCCAAAAACTTCATATTAGCCACTTAATTGATATTGTAATTTTTTAATGTAATTTGGTAGGGAAGTGCGAGCCACTGCTTCATGGAGTAGCAGAGTCCAACTATTATTCAAAAGGAACAAAGCATCTCAAAGACAAGCACCTTATGTATTTATAATGGAAAGTAAAGAGCCATCCATTCAAGATATAAACAACAACAACAAAATAGCCAGTGGAATCCCATTCAAGATATAAAAAGGTTAATAAATTGCTTAAACCAGCAGACGAAACAACGATTTACCTAGAAGGAGCTAAGTTATTGACAACGGCAACAGAATCTGCAGCTTTATCACCGGAAAGATGAGGTTTATTGGGATGTTTTCTTCCGTACGGCACCGTTTCTTCAGCCGATTTAGAAAATTCTAAATCGATATCCGTTCCTTTCTGGACCTACATTAGTTTAATTTATTCAATAATTAGGCTCTTAAACATGTAAAGTTACGTTCACAATATGAAATTAAGCCGCAGATGTAGTATCATATTCATCCAAGAACCATGAAAATAGTGAAAAGAGTAAATGCAAGTAGATGAAATCGAAACGCACTCGCTGTAAACTAGTGTCTGGGCGTGGAATGTGAAGCTTTTTCCTCGGGCCGGCGTCGGAGTCCGGCGTCGTCTCAAAAAGCGCCTTGAGTGAAATCACCTGCTGAATCGCCTGTGATTTATTCCATGACGGCCTTCTCATTCCTACACGGAAACATATTCAGAAGAGACAGGCATAATCACCCTTCAAATTTCTTTATTCGATTCTCGATTTTCGCAGCTCCAGATTATTTTAATGTGCTAGCACATGTATAGAGAGAGAAAGCGAGCGCGAGAGAGAGAGATAAATGAACCTTTATCTTTAAGGTAACGTCGGCAATCTTCGCGAGTGAGCTGAGAAATGTCGTCGTCGGTAAGTAGGTAGAGTGGCTTGTCGAGAGGGGACTTGTAAACAGTTTCTTCCGGCGGCATGATGCAAAATTCCGGTGGAATACGGTACAAAATTGGTTCGCTGGAGAACTGGAAACAGAAGAAACGTGTTTGGCAGTGAGTGGTGCCGGGAGTGGGGAAAAAATGGCCGCGGCGTCGCCGCTTTTGTGTGTTGGCTTTTTTTTTCTTTAATAACCCATTTTAGAGAGGCAAGGCTGCAACCCCAGGTTGCCACGTAATCATGGATGTCATTATTGAAAAAAGTTAACCCCGCATCTCATCTTTCGAATTCGTGATGCTCTTACGGGCAGAGGGGGGGCCTCCTTGCCCACTCCAATGTCGTTCGGACTCTTATAAAATATCAATGAATGTATGTTGACTTTTTAGAAAAAATATATTTTTTTAAGAATTTAATATAAATATAATATTAAAAGTGAAAAATTCGTGCATTTCAAATTTTCTCGATCTAAAAAATTACTATTGTGTGTTGAGTAAATTCAAAAATTTTATGAAGATAAGCAAGTATATCAATCTTAATGGTGATTAAGATTTATGTTGGGAGTTCCATATCAAGTCAATGATGGTCCATGGAACACTTTCACCAAATTGGAGGTGCTTTAAGGTATCTTAAATATACATCTTTAAGTTATTTATTCAATCAATCCTTGATTAAGAAGGTGGAGTCCTTAAAGGCCATTGAAAATTCATATGTGGGATACTCAGGTTATGAAAAATAGTGATGAGGAAAAAGTCAAGACCGTTACAATAATATATTTAGTGAAATTTTACAAGTGAGGTCTGACGAGGGTAAAATGTATCTGGACCTTATCATTACCTCATAAAGATAGAGAAACTGTTTCCAGAAGACCCTCATCTCAAAAATATCGAGTTAATTTCATAAATGATCACTCAACTATGAACTTGTTTCACAAAAAGTCACTCAACTTTTATTTTTAATTTTAAAGTCACTCAACTATAGATTTTTCTCAGAAAGTCACTCAATTTTGATTTTTAACTCAAAAGTTACTCAATTGTCAATATTTTATTCTCAAAGTCACTCAATCTATTAATTATTTGTTATTTCTAATTAATATTTTTAAAATTTAAAAAATATATTCATTTAAACCATTTAATGACCCGCCCCACTTGACTCATCCACGGATCCAATTAAACCACTATTCCCCTAAATTACTCTCTTCTCTTATTGTTCTCCTCTGCTGCGTTTTCTTTTTTAATTTTTACTCTCTCGATTTCAGAAGAGGTTGAGTGGAATAGAAAAGGTTGAAATTGAGATCGTTAACAATTTTTTGCCCTTTACTAATTTTAATAATTGTTCGAGGTTTTCAAAAAGTAGTAAACTTCTACCATAAATTTCAAAAGAGTTTGAATTAAATACTTGTTACTAAATGAACGGACCAAACTTTGCTTTTATCAGAAGAGGCTAAAATTGAGAAAGTGAAAAAAAAAAACCGGAGAAGAAGAGAAAGATCGGAGAAGAGAGTAATTTAGGGAAATAAGGGTATTGAATTCATATTATATTTTAAGTGGGTCGGGTCATTAAATGATTTAAATAGATATATTTTTAATTTTTAAAATATTGATTATAAATAAAAATTAATTAAAATAGGTTGAGTGACTTTGAGAGTTGAACATTGATAGTTGGATGACTTTTGAGGTAAAAATCTAAGTTGAGTGACTTTATGAGAAAAGAACTCATAGTTGAGTGACTTTGAAGTTAAAAATGAAAGATAAATGACTTTCTATGGAAAAATTCATAATTGAGTGACCATTTGTGATATTAACTCCAAAAATATCAGGCCCCAAAAGTAGAAAATATTAGATATGAAAAAAAAAACTAAAGCGAAAAACAAATGATAATAGATAAATACAATAATAGTAACAAATATAAGACGGACAATAACATCACAAAGATATAAAGATACGACTAATTCTATAAACCTACTATATCACAAGGTCAAACATCCTACTAGTTTATTTAACCTTCTACCCTAATATGCGACCTTCACTCCTTTCTATCTAAGATCATATTCATATCCTATCTAATCACCTCCCCCAATACTTTTTCGGTCTACCTCTACCCCTCCGCGTAACCCCTAAAATCCAACCTCTCGTATCTTCTAATAGGAGTGTTGGCACTTCTTCTCTACATATGTCCAAACCATCTCAGTCTCGCTTATCTCATCTTGTCTGTCACAAAGGTCACCCCTAACTTCTCTCGAATGATCTCATTCCTAATTTTATCACCCCTGGTATGTCCACACATCTATCTCAATATTCTCATTCCGCAACCTGAACCTTCTAGATATATGAGTTTTTGACTAGCCAACACTCCACCCCATATAGCAACTACAACCTAACCACCATTTTGTAAACTTATCTTTAAATTTAGGTGATATCTTCTTATCATACAATACTCCAGCGTGAGACAAGTTGCACATATGTCAAAATATTCAAGGTATGAAAGTTAGTTTGGAAGGAGGATGCGGAAGACCCATATCTCCACATATGGATCTTCACTTTCCCTTCATTGCTATTTCCATAACTTCATACCCCCACATACGAGTTTCCAGTGGCCTTTAAAGACTCCACCTTCTTAATCAATAATTGATTGAATAAATAACTTAAAGATGCATGCTTGAGATATCTTGAAGCACTTCCAATTTTTATGAAGGAGTTCCACGGAGACATGGACCATCATTGAATTGATGTCTATATACATCATAAATTCTAATCAAGGTGGATGCGTGGTCATATTATGCGCAATAAGATTAGATATTTAGATAAGAGTGAGAGTGAACTTTGTGATGGATATGTTGTAGGAACTGAGTCTGAGAAGGTTTGGAAATGTGAAGTAGAGATGCATAGACGTACTAGTGAGGAGGCGTGAGAGAAGGGTACAAGAAGAGGCAGTGAGAGAGGAGGTAGATCGAAGAAGTATTGGAGAAATGCGGTAAGATAGAATATGATGTAACTTTAGTTTACCAAGGATATAAACTTAAATAAGAAGGTCTAAAATTACATATTAAGAGTAGAAAATTAATAAGCACTGTAGCATGGGACATTGTACTAGTTGTTTTACTATAGCTCTGTTAGTAGGTATTATAGTACAGGCCATTATACTATTTATTTTACTGTAGCTTTTGTTCTTTTATATTTATTTTGTCTATCATGATTTTGCCAGGTAGTAGTTGTATTGATTATTAGTCTTTTCAATAATCTATTCGAATATGTTACTGATTTTGTTTTTACATTGCGCTATTTGTTGTTGTTTTTTCTATTCTCTGTAGACCATACAATGTTTTCTCGTTATGTGCTATATTTTCTTCACTGTCTCCTTCTTCTTTGCATTTGAATTTATTGTATTTGAGTCGAGGCTCTTTCAAAAATAGTCTTTTATCTTCATGAGTTAGTGATAAAGTTTGCATACATTTTATCTCCTCAGAAGCCACTTATGAAATTTCACTATATATATTATTGTTATTGTATAAGCCTTTTAGGATTTTATGACGTATTGCTTGAAAATCATCCATAGTATTGATGCTGGAGAAAAAATATATCATATACTATGTTCATTATATAGTATTTAGGAATAATTACAATGCATGGTCATTGCCAAAATAATTACCAAATAAATAGTCATTTGTTGTATAGGCATATGTAGTCAGTGTATATTTCATGTCTAGTTAAGGTGTATTCAATTTTTGAGTTTATGGTAATATATATTCAGTGTATAACACATGTATGAGTGATCTACATTGTATAGTCATGTATAATTTCGACGATTTTGGGTTAACAACATACCCAGTGAAATTCCACAAAGAGGGTCTAAAGAGGTTATACTACTACCTATAGAGACAGAGAGGCAATATATAGTATGTCACGTTTAGTATATATGTATAAACACTCTCTATGTCTGAAGGATGTATGGGGTGAAATTGGGTCTGGCGAAAGGAGCAAATCAATCAGCTATAGTTGAGGCATCAGAATATATATATATATATATATTTTGTATTGAGGCCTCAATAAAGTTTTGTGGCCTATAAAAGAAAGCTCTATAGAGAATAAAAATCATCAAAAAATTTCAGGAAGCATTATTTTACTCCTTTTCTTCTTCCTTTAACATTTTTTATGCAAAAAGCCTCAAGACCTTCCCCACACTTGCATTAATTTCTTTTAATTAGAAAAACTTTCTTTTGATATAGCACCATGACCTTGACGTTTTAGATCAACAGGAATGGACAATCCTAAACCACTTGACTTTAATCCCTTTTATAAATTTTATGATTGCCAAAATGATCAAAAAAAATTTCGATAAACAAAGGCTAAAGTATATAGTATATCGATGCACATGTATGCTAAACTTAAATTTGCATTAGCTTAGTGTTAAATATACATATCTAAATATGATAAATCTTATTATGTATGTATGTTATATATATATATATATATATATATATATATATATGAATTTCATGTTTTTGAGTCTTTAAGCATGCAAATTGCATTCATTGGAAACTAACCTATATAAGAAGGAAGTTTTATGAAAGAAGGAAGTCCAATGTATATCATGTTCATTATTTTGGTAGTGTTGAACTTACAAACCAAATATATAGTATATTATGTTCAATATATACTACATTAACAGAGAATACGAGGAGGGTATGGAGAATTTTTAAAAAAAGAGGAAAAGAAATCCTTTTTTGATGGTGTGCTTCCTAATAAATCGATACACTCTCCGTTTCAGTTTTTCTTTTTTTACTTTTTTATTAGTTTGTTTCTAAAAAAAGTATTTATTTTTCTTTTTGACAATTCCTTAATCAAATTTTTTTCACGTAATATGTTTAAGATTACAAAATTAAATAACATTTTCATATATTCTACATATTTTTAGTTTAAGACCACATAATTCAAAAGGCCTTTGTTACTTTTTTAAATTTATTGTCTAGTAAAAACTTGACAAACAAATTGAATTGAAGGAAATTATGAATTTGTTAGATAAGGTCTAATTAATTTAATTAAATATTCCATTAATACCATCGTACTTTACTAACGACAACATATCAAATTTAATTTCCTCATCATTTATATATAATTTTCATGTCGAAAGGGCTTCTCCTTTACTCATTTACCTTGTATTTATTGTAGATTATGTAATTTAACAAGAACACACCTTAGATAAGGTAACAAAATGAATTATGTCGACATTTTAAAGGGCCGCTTATGACTTTAGTTTTTTTTTTTTTTTGAATTTCAAATTTTAAGTGAAAAATTTATCATAGTACGAGTTAATAATTTCTTGTTCTAGGTTCTAAATTCAAGAATTTTAAAAGTTGATGTTTTTAAATCTTTTGTCGCTACAGTTAAGGGTGTTAATGAGTCTATTGTAGTCGATTTCATATTTATCTAAGGTGTTTCTTTGAGCAATTAATTTTAATTTGTCGCATAAATAAAATTATGTATTTATAATTACTAATTAGACAAAAGGAGAATAATTCACGTATCTATATAATACATTTCGGAGGAGATATGATATCATCTCACCTTCAAAAATCTGTTACAAAAAGACCCAACCACTTTCAATAAGTACCTTTTCATAAATCAATAGAAAAAATTGAATTCCATCATAAATATGCAATTTTGTTCATTTATAATTGTTATTCTCAATTATGGATTCCCTAATTAACGATATGTCATACCCAAACTCAAGGGCCCAACTGGCATCTAATGTCAAAATATAGGCTAGAGCTGAC